>DWQX01002489.1:0-21517 GCA_018245475.1 Pharmacophagus antenor | reverse complement strand
ATCGCTTAGCAACTATTAACAGGCAGATTTAAAGCAACCACCATCATTCAATCTCCACTACAAACGTGAACCGGAGTTACAAGGCATTAAGCATCTACACCGCGTAGGTAGTCAATTAGTGTCGTTGTTTGCAGCTGGACGCTCTGTGCACCCGGCGCCAAGACGTGCTGTATAGTATAATGGAGTGGGCGTCTCAGGAGGCGGCGCTGCTGACGGTGTTGGCGGTGGCCAACACCATGGACCTGCCGGAGCGTGCGCTGGCGGCGCGCGTCGCCTCCCGCCTCGGCCTCACGCGGCTCACCTTCCCGCCGTACACGCACGCGCAGCTGCAGCGCATCGTAGCCGCCAGGCTCGTCGGCGCCGACGTCACGTCCGACGCCGTCCAGCTCATTGCCAGGTCTACACATGTTACATTCAAACAGACCGGATCAAGTTGTTAATTTATTAGAAACAATTTGAACGCTTTACACTTGACACAGTATACGATTCGACACTTAGAACTTTAAGAAATGTACAGAATTTCGGCAAGTTATTTTCGCTAATTTTATAGTTTAGTAGTGTCATTAGAAAATATTTTTATGATTCTGCCAAGATAATATTTTTATAACACTGTAAAAAACTCGAAAAGACGTATATAAACAATAAATAATTCAAGTTTTCAAAGAAATAAAAAGCTTGCCAAGTAAAAGATTAAATAACACATTTCGAATTCGCGAAAATCTAACAAATCATTTCTTAAATATATTTTGTTCGTAACACGACTATTGATACGTGCTTGTGGCCCTTATAAAAAACCGTCGAGTGTCGCTGATCTACTCCGTCAATGAGCCAGTGCTGCTACTTAAAGTCGGCTTGCCCTGTTAAAACAATTTCAATCACTAAAGCGTAATGTACTAAAAGTTATACCTTGTGATTATTTTATCCTTAACTTGTAATAATGATAAAAAAATTACTTCATAAAAGTTTTATTGTATAGGTGTTTGGGTTTCTTTCCCGCACACCACTGATAGTGGCCACTTGTGTTCATAAGAATCGAAACTATTGTTAACTATAACAGTACAGTTTAAATTTTTAGACTTACTAAAAATTCTTAACATGAGGTATTGTATAATATAACGAAGACTTGTGTATTTTAAATTCTTCAACCGTAAATCCTCTCATGGGTCATATTGGATCTTATTTATCGTCTTAAATTGTTATTCACATTGAAGTCTTTGTGACAACCCGCATTGATTATATTTGTTTTTAACAGGAAGGTAGCGGCGGTGTCGGGAGACGCGCGCCGCGCCCTCGCACTGTGCTCGCGCGCGTTAGAGTTGGCCAATAACAAGACAGCGGGCCTGGAGGAGGTGCAGCAGGCCCTGGGAGAAGCGACCTCCAGCGCAGTGGTGAGGGCAATACGCAGCTGCTCGCCCGCTGAGAGGCTCATACTGAGAGCTGTCGCCGCTGAGGTGAGATAGGGTTACACTCACTTCAAACTGATAATATTTTTTTTTATTGGAAATGGACTTACACTTGTCTTCTATTCCACGTGATGTTGTGACAATGGATCGTGGTAGTGGTATGGTTTCATACATATGACTGTCGCAATACAATAGCCCTATTATGGCAGCAGGTTGACATTGAGAGTGGTAGCTAGACAGACAAGCAGCTAGGTTTGAAAAAACATAGCTGCCTGTCTATCTAGCTATCATCATCTAGATTTCACTCGCAAAGATCAGGTTCCGATAACTCCGTGTTACAAAGAATGCTGTAAACCACTCCAGCACGGAGGTGGTCGAGTTGTTTCCTTACCTATAAATAAAATTCTTGTTTCCTAAAAAGGTATTGCAAGTTTTCGATTAAATGTTATTCTAAATGTACTCGTAATCATATCAAATGGTGAGCTTTTCAAACCCGACTAAGCTAGCTATCACCTTCAAGGTCAACTTCTAACCATATCAACATTCATATATTCTAGCAATCATACATGTCTGAACTCATACACAAGCGTATTTCGGACGAGCGGGCGTTACTATCTTCGACTTCGCTGTCAATTAACATCATGTGTTAATTGTAGACAGACAACTGAGGAGCTCATTGCCGATAAATAAAACCAGGTGGAGCGTACGGGGTCCGAGGAGACGACGCTGTCGCGTGCGCTGCACACGGCTGCCGCGATCGTGGCGCTCGACGGGCGGCCGTACCGTTGCGCAAGCGCCGTGCGTCCGCCCACGGCGGCGCAGGCGCGGGCGACGTGTGCGCGCCTCGCCGCCCTCAGGCTGATACTGATGGAGCCCAGGCCCGCCGAGCCGCGGCTCCTGCTCAATGTCAGCGTCGACGACGTGCACTACGCGACTAGGCAGCTCGCCGTGTGATTTGTAAATAGCAACTGACCGATGTGTTCAAATAATGCACCCTGTGATAAAAAGACGAAAGTACAATAACTGATATATAAAAAGAGCATAAAATTGAGAAGATAATCCCTTATATTAAACGTTCGTCATATAATTTAACGATTCAAGCGTTACTTTGCGGAAATTCACGATATAATGAAACAAAAAAAATATATTTTGCTGATTTCCGCTTCTATTGATTGCAAATACTACGACTAAATTACAATCTCAACGAGTTTCACATCTACATATGTAAAAAAAAAGATAATACAAACATCGGCTTGTAACCACTTTATGTGCACACATGATGGCGCGCTACACCGGTAACTTGGTAGAATTGGACGGGTAATTAAAGGTTTATAATAAGTAAATACGGCTGTTGTTTCTGTACAACCAGACTAATATTCTACTTCGTAAATGTTAAGTTTAAATAATGAACATATTAATAATAAGTATTAATACAATGTAATTGTTCTTTAAATTTTCCACATTTACAGCTACTCTTATTTCACATACATTTTATATGTTCGTAATAGTTTTAAGATACTGAGAAACATTTAGATTAATTCGCTAATTTGTAAATAACAAACTGTAAAAAGAGGCCTTATTGTGAAGTCCAAAAGTACAGATATCTGAAATAGTGAAACGAATTAAAGTACAAATACGGTATAAGCGAAAAATTCAAACGTTATTCTTAATATAATCACATTTTAATATTTGACAGATACTGTAAGTATTTACAATAAATAATTATTAAAAATTTGTGCTTCATTTATTTAACTTCATCGCCGACTTGGAGTATTTTAATCAACGCCTCTATGTTATTGTCTTGCACTGCCTTCCTACAGGCACTGACCACCGCTTTATTATATTTACCGACTGAAAAAAAAATTAAGTTTATGCATCTTATCAGTTCATTAAGACTCAAGTCTTAACATACGCCACAGATAAAAATGATAGGTAACTGTTAACCCTTTTGCGGACAACGACCTGTGTTGAGTGATGTGTATGATATAATGAAATGACCTTACTTATCTCGTAAAAACATTGTATTTCCTTTTATCTATCTATACATCTTTAAGACTTCGATAAAAATAATATAATGACTATATTCTTACAAAAGTTACGCTTTTCACTCGCCACTCTTTCTGCCGCGCGAAACATCGTAGCAGTAAAGAATCGCTTATCGTCCACTAAGGGTTAAATGATATTTTCTTAGATAATCACTAAGAATACTTTCGATTGAATCACCTTGCAAACAAAAAAAATCGTTCCAGCCATTTGGGAACCTCACCTCAGAGGTGTAATTTCGGGTAAGGGTTAATTTTTAAAAGTAATAATAATAAGTAATGAGCTTATTTTATTTTCTTAAGGAAAAATATACCAAGAACTATGTGTATTAAAGAAGTACCTCTTAATGAAAATAACTGATTATTTTCCCAATTTAGCTGTATCTGCTATAATATGCGCTTTATATAGTATCCGCAAGAAACTTTAGAACTTAGCAGGATTTCATTATGGTCTACTGGTATATATCAGAGTACCTCTCAATCTCGTTGCATGTCGTAAAATTTTGTGTAAGCTCTTTAGAGACGCGACGGCTTGTTCCTGTGTGGCACGGCGCACATGGCATCCAGTTAACAGTTCTTCATTTAGCAGGATTATTTCCTTATAACGTTTTAACATTTCAGTTCTAGAAAAATATATAACAGAAACTTTAACTGCCTCTGTTGAGCCGTAGTTTACCATTTTCCTTTTAACACGGAAGCCCCGGGCTAGATCCCCAAGTCACATGAGTAGTGGTAGTGGATTTTTCGAATCCGGCTTACTAACTACCATCCTAAATGTCAATTTACTGTTATAACAGCATTGCTGTGTTCCAACTGCAGTCATATACGTCAGAACCAAAAGTATTCTGGGAGTCCACGCTTCACCATCTATAGCCTTATTCTCACATTAACATCAGGTGAAACTGAGGTTGCATTAGCCTATTGCCTATAAAAAAGGAAATTAATTACCACTAATGCATATGTCAAAATGCTGTAATACACCTGCCCTATTGTATTTTAATATATATATTTTTTCCATTTTAAAATATAAATATTTAATATTTATCTCTGGCTACATATCGTTATGTACAGTTAGATAAGTTTATCATAACTATTACATAAAAATTACAAATAATACAAACAAGTCATAAGCGGCTGCATCCTGAGCTGCTGGCAACAATGCTGTAATCAACTGAGCTTTCTCAGCAGTCTCCGCTGCCAGTCGTGATCTAATTTCTCCCACTTGCGAGACATTTGCCATTTCCTCTCGGAGTTTTTTTTCTATTTCAGGAAATTGTGCCGTTGACTAAAAAAATACTTATTTTTCTTTAATATTTATTGTGGTTTAGCCTGCCATCAACACGGTTTAATATTTAACCAAGAGAGGCCGAAACGCCTAGTAGGTTTTGTCACGTAGGTACTTTTTCATCAATATGTTAAAATGTACACAAGCATAAAATCCGAAAAAAATGTTTGGATTCTTTTAAATATCTATTTTAAAAAAATTTAATATGTTTCTCGTCTCATCATTACTATAGACGCAAGTGTTAACCAGTTTTTTAAATATCAACTATTTTAAGTGATTTTTGTAATTTAAGACGATTTTTAAACAAAAATTAAACAATAAGAACACATATTTAGAATTATTAGTATTTACGTATTTATTATTTAATAAAGGTTGCCTAATGAATAAAAAGGAAATTATATTTTTGTCTATGCTCTCGGCGTCGGTAAGGTTATCCGTCAAATATTACGTTGACAAATATTGAGCAAGCTTGTGGTTTGTTTTAAAGAAATTCTCATTTATTATAAGTTAAACATGGTAGAAAATAATGAAGTTGAACTTTCGGAAGCAGAAGCAGAACAATATGATCGACAAATTCGCTTATGGGGTTTAGAATCACAAAAAAGATTACGTGCTTCAAAGGTTTTAATTATCGGCCTGTCCGGTCTTGGTGCTGAAACCGCGAAAAATATAATATTGTCTGGAGTAAAAAGTGTGTGTCTTTTGGACAGTGAAAAACTAAGGGAAATCGATTTATACTCTCAATTCTTGACACCATCTGACAAAATTGGTGACAATAGAGCAGAAGCTTCCCTGCAAAGAGCGAAGGCACTAAATCCAATGGTGGACATTACGACTGAAACGAAGGCTGTTGATGAACTCCCGGACAGCTTTTTTGCTACATTTGATATTGTATGCGCAACGGGATTGAAACAAGAGCAGCTGGAGCGCATTAATAATATTTGCAGGGATAATAACAAAAAGTTTCTATGCGGCGATGTATGGGGTATGTTTGGGTACATGTTTGCCGACTTGGTGGATCATGAGTATTCTGAAGAGATTGTACAGCATAAGGCAGTAAAACGAGGTCCTGACAGTACAGAGAAAAATGCGAGGGAAACCGTCAGTATTACGGTGAAGCGTCGCGCTATTTATGTGCCGCTACAGAATGCGCTGTCTGCGGATTGGACGAAGCCCGAACTACGATCTAAATTACGTCGCGGCGATCCGTCATATTTCGTGATGAAGATATTGCTGCGTTTCAGAGATGAGTACAATAGGAACCCAGACCCAGCTAAGCGGAAAGCAGATACGGAAATTCTATTGCGGATGCGCGATGAGTTAGTTAAAGAGCTTTCATTGCCTGTAGGCTTTGTCAGTGATGCATTACTGACAGACGTGTTTGGAGTTGTATCAGGAGCAGCAGCTGTTGTTGGAGGAGTGATAGCCCAGGAAGTAGTAAAGGCAATGAGCCAGCGAGAACCACCCCATAATAACATGTTCTTCTTTAATCCTGTTAAATGTGTAGGTTTTGTGGAACTTTATGGTCAGTGATAACCAATCTGTTTAAAACATATGAAAGTGTAAATGGAATAACATATTTAATTATACAAATTTTTTAAGATTTCTGGTTATTAATATTTATTTTATTTTTTAATAACTCCATTTTTCAATTAAAATTTATCACATGAAGCTTATAATATTTGGAATTGACTTTGATGTAGTTGATGTTAAATTTATAAAATAAGCTACTTCACTTGATCAAAACATAACTTTTGATGTAAACTAAAATAAATTATACTTTAAATAAACTTAACTATGAGCACACAAAAAGTTTCTTATCAGAAAAATAATGAATTTGAAGTGCCAATGCTTCTATTACATACCTGCAAATCTGCTAAATTTAAGAAAATAGCCAAACTTTGGATTAGATCACCAGCTAATTCTATATCAGAAGTAGTAAACTTCACTTCTCCATTAGCAGAAAAATTCATGTTTAAATTAGATTTATCTCTTAAGCAGAGGAAACTGATATTCAGTTCTTTCACTTCTTCATTTTCTAATTCTATTTCTTCTTCTAACATAAAGTTCTGATTGATCCAAATGCATATTCTCTGTATGCGTTCTATGATGTTAAAGCAGACATAACTGTCCAATTTATTCTTTTTTGTTGTAGGGTTTTGGAGAGTATACATAGCGAACCTAGGAAGGTGCTTTGTTAATTCGAAAATATGAAATTGTTCGCTGTCAGCATAACCAACTAGTGCCTGGAAACAAATTTTATTAATCCTCAATATGAAAGAGCAGTGCTATAACTTTTAACTGTCTCTGTTGGACAAGGACTAACCTAGTGCAGTTTACATAATGGAAGATTTTTTTTTAAATCCTTGTGACTACCATTCTCACATTGTCAATCTGTTCCCAAAACAGCACTGCTGTGTTCCAGCAGCCATACTGAGAACCAGAGTTAGCTATATTTTCTTTTTGATAAATCTACTTTAACAATACATAATAACAACAAATATAAAATAACAATAACATACAAATAACAATTCATATTCAAAGTGCTTTTAGCAGGTTGGTTAACTTATGTTTTTAATGTATCATGTCTTATTTATTTTTTGGTAAACAATAAAGTTACATTTATCTATCTATTTTAGTAGTATGCAATGTTCTTATCGGGTTACTAACAAAATAGCAAGAACCTGATAGGGAGTTTTTGATCTGCTACCGCTTACTCTACGAGTTTAAAAATATAAAGCGCAGTTAGTACGTGAGGACGCAACAAATGTTTGTTTTCGGACTTCTGGCCACCTCGGTGATGTACTGACCTACGTGATGAGATTTATCTTAGAATTTTAAAGACAACGTACCTTTATGTGTACATCCGCGGGTACATTTCTGGGTGGTTTTATAGGCATGTACAGTACGGAGCGTAGTTGACTCAACGGTGGATGTCGCGCGAGTGTTTCACCACTCTCGAATATACCTTCCGCTAACACTAGGGCCACACGAACTATCGTTTCGTTGTTAGTCGATATAGCGAGATCCAAGCAACCCTAATGAAAAATCAACTATTCATTCAATAATATAATCCTAGAACCATTTTGATTAGAATGCGACCATAAGAAGTTGGTAATTCGTGAGCAACACACCATAATGTAAAATTGTTTTGCTGTTTCTTTTAAGCGGTTTAATGAAAGTTAAACCAAACAAAACACACACGCTTATAGCTGTTGATAAAGTAATTCCTATATTCCTCCTTTTGCAATTCGCAAATAAATAGTTAAAATAATCGCAAAAAAATCCATAAAATATTTGTTTTGGTAAAATCCTTCAGTCGGGGCTGTCCGGACACAAAACTCTTTCCCCCTCTCCCTATCTCTCCTCAGCTAAGCTTCTATGTTATCGGCACTTGGACCCTCTTTACCATCCCTGGCTCATAACATCGAATCATGACATCACAAACCAAAAGCGCGCGAACGTAATTACACACATACTAATATATTATGTATATTTCCTAAATATAATTAATAATTTTTAATTATGGAATAAAATGTTATTAAAGTGACAATAAATTCTTGTTGTTACCTCATCTTCGTTGGGTCTGACTGCCACTTGCAGTCGAGTATTTATAGGCATCCCGGTAGAGGGTCTTTCATCTGGTTCTAAACTTGCGTTAGACGAGTTCGCCTCGTAGTGCTGCAACTCGACCATGAGTGCCTGTTTTTTGTTTAGCAACTCTGTGATTGCTAAACGATCCTCCTCTGAAGGAAGCTTCTTTGATGTAGCGTTAAAACCGACATTTTCATGGTATGGTTCGTATCCTAACACTAGTGAATGTAAAAAGTTTTTGTGTTTTAATTAATTGTTAATATAGCTCATGACATTACAGAAATAGAACCGAAAAAATCTTTTCATTATGTTATTCAAGTCTAACGAAAAAAAATATATTTACACCAATTCATGGCGTGAATAATAACAGTAATTATAATCATTTTAAATTTAAGTATTAGCAAAATGCAGGTCTACTTCCGACTGGCTGCTTTCGTAGCGCAGTGGTTTAATGCTTGACTTGTAACACGGAAGTCTGCACATCGACTTGACGGTTCGATTCCTAGGCCACATGTGTAGCCGAGTTTGGAAGGTGGGCTAAGAATTTTCGAAACCGCCGATCTAGCTACCACGCTCAATTTCAATCCGCCGCCATAACAACATTGCCCTGTTCCGGCCTGTCATACCTACGAGAGTGAGAATTATTTTCGTCGAGCCTACTTCATCATCCCGGATGAAATAATTTTTAAAATAAATGTTAGCTCATTGCCGATTAAAATCTTCTGATGAAATAACATCTATTTTTTTTTATTTTAAATCGGTTATGGGCTAACACTTCACCTCGTTGTAACCTGATGTTAAGTGAGAAATTAGACCGTCGATGATGAGATGTGTTTGCCCTTAATACTTCTGGCCTTCAAATGTATGACTACCGAAACGCAGCAACGATGTTTAAGCGGCAGATTGACATTGAAGATGGTAATTAGCCAGGCGCTTTGTAAATATCTTACCCCACCATTGAAACTCGACTACATATAGGGCTCGGGACCTCCGCGCTTCAAGGCAAGCGGGTAAACCACCGCTTGACGGAGGCAATTGATCTATCTAGAAACTGTTATTCTATCAAATAACACCTTCGCCCCTGTCTGACACGCATACGAGATCGGGTGTTCCGACGGTGCGGTAGTCGGCGAGCAGCATGGCCGCCGCCCCGGCGCGCATCTGCACGCGCCGCAGTACGCGCCCCGAGCCGCCTTCCCTCCAGTCCAGCCGTCCGTTCGCCCACGCGCACGCCAACGTCTCACCCGTCCATTGTAAAGCGACGGCGTTTTGTTTCGACTGACAAAACGATTTAGTAAATCATCGTGATATTAACCACTTCGGTATTCCGTATCAAATAGCAGAACGATAGTGTTTTCGTCTTTACTAAAGAATACGTCTTAAAGACAATACAAGTGGAAAAAATTAATTAACAAATATCAATTCGGTACGAGCTTTGACTATAGTCCACAGCCACTGGTGAACGCGTACAGTCGAGGGTACGATAGGCAAAGTATTCTGGTCAAACATGCTTCATTATGTACGGTCTCATTGTCGCTTAACATCGTGATAAATTGATGTCAAGTGTTGGTGATTACATAATTTGATAATTAATTTAATGCCTAACAAAGAAAGAAGACGAGTATTAAACAGTATAAAAATTTATATTTACGTTTATATCTCTGAGTATATTGCTCAATTCATCAGTTCAATGCTATAACTTTGACTGAATTAATAAAGACGTACGACAAACGTAGCTTGTCTATGTAAACAATTAGCCACTGAAGATAACTTTAAATCATGCAACGTCGTTTACCTTCACTCTCCACAAACGTAAACTCTCTTCGTATATTCCAATAGTGCCGTTGGCTAATCCATAAGTGAATCGAACATCGCTAATAGGTGAAAGGCAAGTTACAGGTCCAGTTTCAGCGATTTCCATTATAAACTGGTTGTTCTTTAATACCCTAATGAAAGAGTCGTCGCATCCTATTAGCAGCTGTAAGATATATATATATGTGTGTATTTTAATTTTACTTAAATGTTTAATCAAATGTAGTTTCCATTTGGCAAATATATTATTAAAATATCTGTGTTTACTAGTATAGAATGCTTCCAGGCATTATGTCCACCTTTTGTAACGTATGACGTATACAATTAAGTATTTAAATAAAATATTAATATACAATTTAGCCTTACTAACGAGCAATACATACCGCCGGTTTATTAGAAAATCGGCACATATCGTAAAAGACAAATTTACAGTAGGCCCTTTTCGGTTTATTATTTTTGTCATCCATTATTATCTATAAACATATAAATCACACATCCTTCGGAAGCACTTATACTTATTTGTTATTTCGTTGACCACAAGCCGTTATCGCTATAAAATTAATTGGTATACAGTTTCGAAAATAATATCGATACAAAACCAAATGTGTCGTTCTTGATAACCGGCGACATGTTAACACTGCCGTCCGTACTTATAATGAAGAATTTTTTTTTGATCCCTTAAGTGCCAGAATTGCTCCTTTGATAATTTTTTTTTTGTTATTGGGATATAATTAATAAGCTTTTACCTAGCCTCTTACTTAGTTCTCTATAATATTGATTTATGTATTCCTTAATTTTTTCAAAATATTTATCACTTCCACAAAATAATCTACACTTTCGCACCGACGGCACAGTGTTAATATTAGGGTAGTTTTATTCTACTGTGTTTGGGCTATTATTTTGCATATTTCTTTTTTTATGAAACGGAAATCTAACATTGAATACTCTAATCTAATAACCATATTTTCGCTACTGCTTTCTCTATTTTAATGTTTTATTTAATTAACTATCTAGTGACAACGTCCAGTGTTTTTTTTTTTTAATAATTACCTCATTTTCTCCATCTTTGTCAAAATCAAAAATTATCATAGAACACACTTTTCCACTAATCACATTCCAGAAGATCTCGTTCCCTTCCCAACTAAGCCCCTGTATTGAACTGTTCCCGCCTACTATTGCAATTATCCCGCTGTATTTTCCAAAGCTTCCAGCTATTAAAACATTTACGCCATCTGGTGCTTCTTTAAAGAAGAGGTCGGAATTGTCGTGTACATCATATGCTGTAATAAGCTAATTTTTAATATCTTTATTTGGCAAATGAATGTAACTGCGACAAATTACCTTTACCAAAGAAAAAAGTATCAAATAACTGAAGCCATTCCGAAAAATTACAGAGTATAGTAAAACATGTATGAATTAAAAATGTTGAATATAGAGAATCGGACAGCAGGAGGAAAATATAACTATAAAAAATTTATTATTTCAATTAGAGTTTATAATATAAAAATACAAATTTACTACATAATTTATATGAATATTTTTACGATATTTAAATCAATGAACAAGAATTTAAAAAAAATGTGAGTTTGAATGTTTGCTTCCAAAACGGCTGGACAGATTTTAACAGGACTTTCACTGACATACAGCTGAAGATTAAAGTAGACTTCTTTGTTTGACGAATCAGTTTTACTTGCAAGCTTCAATGTGTGGGAAACAATTTCATTAGACCTCAATAATAATATAAATTAAATAACATAGTCAAGTAATAATAACATAGATGCCCAAGGAATTGTTAATTTCTTAAAGATATTGTATACTGAAAATCATTGTTGATTTATATCATACCGAGTATTTGTGTTGGTGACCCGATTAACAATATATCTCTTGAACAATCCGGTTTTAATGGACCAGCTGCCAAAGCTCTCACCGCCTGACTAACGTTTAATTCAGACACTTCACCGTGGGCTTGAGAACGCTGGGCCCGTCCACTAGCTATTTCTCCGTATGGGTGATGAATTATAATCTTGAAAGACAATAATGATCGTATTTGTATTATTTTCAAAACTTGATAAAATAATAACCAAACAAACTTTGTTTATACAAATTATTTCATCTTTAGGGAAAGGCAAAATAAAAGGTTTATTGAAACTTTCTATGACAATCAAAGCGTAAAGAGTATTTTGTATATATTTTATAAATAATTGTTTTATATAAAAATTTACTTTATCATATCCAGCCGATGCAGTCATACAAGGGTGTATACCATCATATTTTGCTATAATTACAACGCTTGGTGTTACTTTATGGTTTAATTCTAATTTAAATACTGGATGGACTGTTGATATTTGCATTGTGATACTATTTGAGTCAGAAAATAACGCAAATTGTTTTGATAACGTATTTGTAAAGTATTGTTTTGATACGAACGTATCATATAATTGTTGTCATGACAACCATTTATAATATCGATAATTTAAATTATTATTGTGAATGCTTTTGATTTACGATTCACAACAGTAGAAGATAAAAATTTTTGAAAACGCCAATCACTAAAACTATTGGATTAATAAAATATCATGTACGGACCAATAAATTAGTACGTAAATTAAATTTTTCGTGGAAAACATATTTTTAGTGTTTATTTCAATTCACTTACTTCCTGATGATATTAGGTAATGCAATATATATGTTATGATTATAAATATATTAGGTAATATACATTGGCAGGACTATATGTATTCACTTAATGACACATTATATTTCTAAATTCTTTGATACCAATTTTAGTTACAAAAATATTTTTAAAATCTTCAACTCCCTTGGCGTTGACAATTTCCCGCAGCGAAGATCCTGGTATGATAATCACAATAATGCTGTAAAGAGAAATTTAAAATCAATCGTTTAAGATTTGGCAATTGTAAAATTCCTGCGCATTCAGCAAAATTAAAAATTATCTCAAACTCAAAATGTAAATATGGTGATGTGTTGTTGACAAACAATATTTTTATGAAATGTCATATTTATAATTTACAGCGACAGATTTTAATGCCCGAACTAGACACTATTAATACACAAGAATGTTATGATTTGCCAAGACTTTTCTGTAACCCTAAATATTAGAAATATTATATACAAATTTCTCATAAATACAAAAGGAAATATGTAAAGTGGTGTTTAAGTATTTGAAAGCTTGGCTTAAACCATGTCTCCAGGACTGTTAAACATTAAAAAAAAAAGTGATGACAATGACCATAAGTAAACATATATGTCATAAGGAATTGTTTTTGACATATTATCGAATTTAATTGTAGTCGTCGGTTCTTTTTTCCTACTCGGGTATTTATAAGTAATAGTAAAGCATAGTTTTAATAGATTTTTGTGACTACCATATACTGGACAGTTTCACTAGGCTTCAAAAACTTGATATGTGTGATTGAGTGATAAGCCAAATGGGTAGTGAATTAAATTTAGAAACTACTAGGTCCAGGTAAAATTGTTTTTCTTCACGTAATTCGCAGTTAGCATAATTGCGCAATAAATATTTTTTATAATGAAGAAAACGAGACTTCTAAAATTAACGTTTTTGAGAAGTGTCATTTTCGTTTGATTATTAATATTTTTTGGTTGTTTCAAATTGAAGGGGTGCGACGAAATCAGCAATCATGCCTTTTAATTTGTAATGCCTGCACCTATTCGCATTTGGATTCTCTATATTTCACCACTCATTTATCATGTATTTATTGGCTTACTAAGGTAAATATCTCAGTATAAGAGCAAATAATATTTATGTTGGTTTATTTCCCTTTATGTCAAATTAAATTACTTAAAAGTTTTAAATGTGTCATGGTGTTAATAAAATACATATGTATTGTCATACTTTAAGAACATATATTATTATTTAATATTTGTTATTGTTCTGTAGCAAAGCATATGAATCAAAGTTCAAAAAATATTTATGACAACATTTTCAGATAAAAACTTCCACCAATTTGCACCCATGGGAACAAACAAGCAAGTTATAGTGTTTTTTTTTAAAGCATGGTTTAACTTTTATTTATTTTATAATATTATATAATAATTCCCCATTATCACATAATTGTTGTTGCCTGTTTTTAAACATCAATTTAAAATCACTTATTCATATTTTCAAATCATAGTAATGTATTAACTGCAAAAAGTATTTTCAATTATCACAAATCATTTAATTACTATAATTAACAGTAATTACAGATAACTGTTAAAGTATCTTAATCTCACCATGTGATATGACTAAGTTTTTAGACTATTTCTCAACTGTGTTTGTTGTAAATTAATGCGCTTAAGATCTTTACACAATGGATTTTCCACTATTTATTAAGCCATAAATATGTTTTGAATTTCAGCACTGTAAGCAGGACATGGATTGGCTTTATCTTGTCCATTGTGTGGAAGTAAGATTCATTTGCATTTCTGCTTATCGCTTTTTGGGTTCTGTGTTACTATGTTTTGATTGCTTAGCTTATATCATGTTAGGTTGGTATAAGAAAATAGAACGCCAATCTTTTTACAAAGTACAATTATGTCATTTTAAATCATTGAACACATTCACAACTTTCTAAAACATAGTACTTAGTTAAAATTTTGTTGAATGTATATTCAGTTTATAGTGTTCCTTTTTTAGGTGGACTGGTGGCTGGTTCAGCTGGACACGTCAATCAGATGAGATGCTTAGGAACATTGAAAAAAAAATACTGTCATGTGAGTTTTGTCATATTGTTTTTTTAAAAGTATGCTGAGTCATAATGATTGCTTAACAACCAGGAATGTTGTGCAACAGTGCTTTAACTTAAATAATTTATTTATTTTGTAACATTATGGCTTATCATATTTTGAGTGAAAGTTGTAATAATTGATTTCTTTCTATTTTAACATGGAGGGTTTATGTTCAATTCTACGGCCACATGAGTAGTATAGTTGTTTGTATGGTTCATACATACTTGCTTGGCTAGGTACCACCCTCAATGTTGACCGACCACCATAACAGTATTGTTGTATTTTAGCATCTTTTTAAAAGCCATAGTATTCTGGGCATGGTTGCTTTTTTGATTTATGGCCTCACTGTCACTTTACATGTGAGATTGAAGTCAAGTGTAAGTCCATTGCCAACAAAAAATATTTAGTAAACAGAACTAAATCTTTATATGAAAAGTTTGTATGATTTACTCTATATTATCTTTAATCCAACCTATCTGCGTCACCATATCTTATCTCAATCTATCAAAAGTAGTTACACAGTCACACTGCATAATTTTTATTACATTTTAACTGACCTTTGTTTATCAATAATGGTTAATGTTATGTACATATTTTCATTATTATTCTGATCATTGAACTGTTCAAAGAGTTGACTTTTGTTATAATTTATAAATAAAATATTTTACTAATCAAAGATTGTTTTAATAATATATTTCTGAAAAAAGATTACATTTTTATTAAGTCAGTTTGTTAGCAATTTTTATTTTATAAAAACATGAAAGGGAAAAATGTAGAAATGTACGAAATAATGCGATGAGGCTATCCAGTTGCTTATATATAGAACAGCTCAAAAATTAAAAGGGCATGCCTACATAGATAAAATTATATTAAAATGTTGCATATCTTTGTTCCTGTTATATATATTAATTTCAGTCTATGAGATTCTGTATTTGATGTCAGCTGATGTAGGTAGATTTCACTTTATATGTTTAAGAAAAGGTAGTTTAAGTGGGTATTTTGTCATTAGTGTGCCACTGGGTTACAGTAGGGGTACTACGCTTAGCCTGCCGCTTTGGCGGACAGACGCCGCTGGGGGGGGAGCTGGAAGGTCGAGCTTGCTGATTCCCAGTTCTCCACCAGCAAAGGCGTAGCGGGAGTGTCGCTGGGTTGTTTAGTGGGTATATCGGGTAACCGGGAGTCCCACATACCCCTCCCGTCCCCTGGCGGAAGGGGATGCCTAATGCATTTTTCCCAGCGATAACAAAAAAAAAGGGTGCTACGCTTAATAAAGGATAGTTACGTCATTTTCTTTTATTTTATACATCATAGTTTCCAATTATGATTTTTTTTATCAGCACGGGCTAACACTGAATGACAATATCACATGTTTTAAGAAGCTTTGCTAAAGCATGGTATTCACAATACTTAGGCTCTCGCGTGTATTGTGTGTAATTTGATATTTATATAAATTATTATTACCATTGTATTAAGGTGCCATTCTATTCAGTAATATTACTAACATCTGTTCTTTTCTTCGATGAAATTATCACTTACAGTCAAAATTTCTGTTAATGAAAGTAAAACTACTATTTTTTTTAAATCAATCCTTAATTTTATATGTTTCATACAAAGGTAAAGGTAAATTTTGATTTATACGACTGACGTAAATTTAACTCTCACATACTATGTCCTGGCCTTGACTGTAAACTTTTTGTATAATTTTTATTTGCGTAATTCACCTGTTTGAAGAGCAGTGTATATTGATTCAGTGAATATTTATTTTTAGTAAATATAATAAAAAACATGAAATTTTTATTGTATTTCTTATTCGCATAATATACAGTTATTAGATTTATATACAAAACAATTTTTGTTCTACACCTTATGATCTTTTTTTCTTACATTTTTATTCTTTATTTTAGTGGCAGCATAAACAGTTCTCGTACATGGATGAATAAATGGAGCACTTACTGTTTCGGAATTACCATCTTCTTATATTAACTATATATATATATATATAAAATTCAAAGCCCTGGGTTATTCACTGACTAATATATATCGACCCAGCTTAAACCGCTGCTCCTAGAGACATGGCATTTGGATATCGTATTCTTTGTAATGTGCGTGTATCTAGTAAGATCCAGTAAGAAGTAGGATTTTTTTAATTATATCCCTAAAAGAAGAAAGTTTGAGTCCAAATTTCAATAAAAAATTTATTCCCCGAGTCCATGGATTCGAAAATTACTACACATAATGCAGGGGAATTAATTTTAATATTAAATAATTAAATTTTAGTGAACCTGTATAGTGTTTCATTACATTATCAACTGTGACTAACTCTAAGGCGTAGTATTTTAATTTTTTCGTTTTGTTTTTTATTCCGCGATGCAATAAGCGATATTTATCCGAGGTCACGTAGATAAACTATACCGTGTTCGTCCGAATTATTATAACAGTGATATCGGTGGTAATCTTGTATTGTCATGTTTATTATGACGGTGCACAGCAACTTCCTTATACGCCTAACTACACCTACTAAAAGGCGTAATATGCATTTTGACGCAATTCCAAAAATATTTTTTAATTTAGAAATTAGTTGCTCTCCTTCAGATCGGAAACTTATCTTGACCATTTTCTTGCAGGTTTAACGAAATGTTTTCTTTTTTGTTTTCAATTTAAGGAAACCGTGATGCGATTGAATTCTTTCGTGTTCGCATTCAGTTTTAACGGAGTTATTTTGAGGTTTTAGTACAGAATATAATTACTTTGCATCAAAGCCTACCGATGATATCTTTTTAAAAAATATATAAATTGCTACCAACACTTGTTCCTACCCATAGGATTGAAATCTTTTATTTTTGTAAGAGCTACATCAAAACCGGAGTGCTCAATAGAATGTTATGCTTGGCGTACTCATACAAAATGAGAACACACAAAAGATTCACGTGAAATTGAACGTCCTTGTTGTTAGAGTAACATTTATGATTATTATCTGTCTGTGTATGTTATGCTCAGGCGTGAAGACAGCATACAAGCGTTTCTACGTGGACATCGGTTCGGTGGTGGGGCAGAGCGACAAGATCTGGACGATATCGTTGAACGAGGAGTCGCCGCGGGTACCGTTGGTGTTGCTGCACGGCATGGGCGCCGGCCTGGCGTTGTGGTGTCCTAACTTAGATGCGCTCGCCGCTAAGCGACCGGTGTACGCTATCGACTTGTTGGGTGAGTTTATTATTAGCATTATATACATTGTTTTACAACTGCTGAAATATATAATACATTGCATACAGCGCTTTGCGTGTATAATTTGTATCATATTTACTTAAAATATTTTTAAGTTGCTTATTGATTCGAAAAAAAGCACGAAATGAGGGCTACTTCGATTTGCTAAAAACGAAATCTCACCTGCTCGCAATGTGTTAATAACTGCATAACGTATTAAGTAAAGAAATGCTATGAAGTTGATAATTTATTATTATCTGATTAATAAGCCCAAAAAGAAAACTATTATTGTCCGCGTTTATAAGATTATTATAACGAAAAGCAAATTAGACACAATTATTAAATAATCGCGAACAATGTTACCAATTTTTATGCTGATGAACTTTGCAGTACATCGTCAGATCGTCGTTCGACTGTATAAAATTAGGTGAAGTGGGAATGGTTCGGGTGCTAGTGATATAACAGTGGCACGCTGTTTATATGCCTCCCCATCCCTCAAAGCGTCCTGGACGCAACGATTTATTCCGTCCCGAAGCAATAGTTGAGTCAGACACATTAAACTCGGGGTAAATTTATAACTGAACAATCGTCTGAAAATTTGTAAGTCAATAGGCTTTAGCAACAAACGAAAAAAATACGATCTAAATGTGGGCAAGTGTCGGCGACGAAAAGCTTGTTAATCGGCTCGCGGTCGATATTGTTAAATGGCAATGAGTCCGTAGATGACAAAGCTTGTTCGCCGACAATACTCTGCCTCTCACATGAATGACTGCCGGAGACAGCGCCACGGAGGCAGTAAAAAAAAATTATAATTATTAATCTTGAAATTGATGTTCGGGTCAGGATTCGGTCGCAGCTCGCGGCCCAAGTTCGCTGCGGACGCCAGCAAAGTAGAGGCACAGTGGGTTGAGTCCGTCGAGGAGTGGCGGCGGGAAGTCAACCTCGACCAGGTGATACTGCTGGGGCACAGCCTCGGCGGATACATCGCCACCGCGTATGCTCTCAAGTACCCGGACAGGTGAGATAAATTTACTTGTCGTGATTATCTGGTAGTGGTGGTAATTTCATACAAGCCGAAAGCCCGGCTTATCCCATTTAAGAAATGTAGGGCACTAAAATTAATAAATCACAGTTGTTATACAGTCTTAGCACGAACGTAAAAATAAAAAAAAAGAAAAATCATGCATTAATACTTTTTTTATGTAGAGGCGTATACAAGTGCTCGGGCTTGCCCTGCAGCCACGCCCCTGTTATCTGTTGTGAGAGAGTTCAGGACTAGCTGCGAGATCCGGTGGTTTACCGCTTGTCTTGTAACACAGAGATCTGTGGCTTGATTCTGAGACCCTACAAGTAGTGGAGTCTGTTACGTATAAATATTCACCAGCATGCATGTAATGATTAATTATCAGAAAAAATATGGTAATTGCCAACGCCGTTTATATCGCATTTAGGGTGCGACATTTAATACTGGCGGACCCGTGGGGGTTCCCTGAGAAGCCGTCCAACGTGTACGAGAAATACCAGCTGCCGCTGTGGGTGCGTGCGGTGGCCACGGCGGTGCAACCGCTGAACCCGCTGTGGGCGGTGCGCGCGGCAGGGCCCGCCGGCCGCTGGCTGGTCGGCAAGACGCGCCCCGATATACCGCGCAAGTACGCCGCCCACCTGCCCGATGCGAATCAACTCATACCGGACTACATATATCAGTGCAACTCGCAGACGCCCAGGTATATATAACTTGCTATCTACTATATAAATCACTGTTTCTTAACTTTATCGTTATGTAGGTACTTGTAAACTATTTTCTTATTGGACAGTAGTTAAAACATTCACATAAATTAACCTCAATTGCATATGATGTTATATGATAATGAGGCCAAATATGGTTGTGTCCTCGTTTAGAATACTTTAGCTCTCATGTACCACGCTCGCAACAATTCTACTATTGCAGCAGATTGTTAATTAGCTAAGTCTATTTGAAAAACTGTACCATCGTCTTAACTCTACTGATTAAATAGGCTAAGGATTTAACTTAAGACCTTTACGTTATAAGGCAAGCAGCCGACTAGCCGCTGCGCCACAGAAACGGTTAAAATTTGCGATTTTCTATGTATTTATATTTTATTATTTAAAACGACTGCGTCTCAATTTACTTAGTTTCAAATTGTATCATTCGTATTGCAGCGGCGAGAGCGCTTTTCACACGTTGATGCACGGCTTCGGCTGGGCTAAGAACCCGATGGTGCACCGCGTGGGCGGTTTGCCGGCGGCGCTGCCGGTCACCGTGCTGTACGGCTCCCGCTCCTGGGTCGATAACTCCACTAGCCAGCTGCTCACCGAGCACCGCCCCAAATCCATCACTTATGTGCAGGTCACATTTTTTTTTTCAATTAAGTGTTTAATAGCTACAAATTTATCCATGGAGCTTGTCCTTCATTGAAGATTAATTTCAAGCGATTCATTCTATGGACCTCCATAACAGTTGACTTAATTGTTTTGTAACTAGGTTATTTATAAAAAATACATATGATTCATTATTCATTACATAGTTTCGCACGTTTTGTTTTGCATATATATATATATACCATATCCTTTTTAATATTATCTTTATGTAAAACAGTCATTAAACAAAATAAATATTATGGGTGTCTATATTTAGTTTTTCTAAACTGTAAATCGATAATTGTAAAAATAAATATAAAAAAAAGATTGCTTATGTTAATTGTACATGTAACCAAGTACTTTTTAAAGATGTACGAATTAATTTAGAAGAGACTTTTTTACGTTGCCTATATCTCTGTACACTTCAAAATATTTTTTGGTTTTTTCTGATATGTTATTATAATCTTTATTGCTTTAGATCATAAAGGAACAAGTAACGAAGACCATAAGCGCGTCGATTATTTATGGTTTTATAAGTTGTATGATTAGGTGCAGGTAATTGTTTACAGGACGCGTTATTTCGACGAAAAAATGTTAGGTAAAAAGCTTTGTATAGCAGTGTGGGTCCGAATTAATTGGGTTTTTCATCGTTTATGGCAACTTTATATATATTTTTTCTCAAAAAAAAAACTCGAATTACACAGACGAAGTATATCAAACTAAAACCTAAACTGCCGGTCCTAGAGACATGAAATTTAAAATGTGTTCGTTGTTATAATTCACTACGAAAGGGTTTGTCAGAATTCCATTTATACAATAATTTCGAAATATGGTACACATCCTGAAGGGGACTCATTCTTGATTCTAAATAAAAAGATTCCCAGCACAAATATCGGCCGGGTGACGCCTGGTCGTTGCGTTAAAATGTCCTTGTCGACAATTAATAAATTAGAAAACATTAATTTCTTTTGTTTCAGGTGATCAACGGTGCCGGTCACCACATCTACTTGGACAAGCCGGACCTGTTCAACAAGTACGTGGTGGAG
>DWQX01002488.1:0-21518 GCA_018245475.1 Pharmacophagus antenor | reverse complement strand
ATATAATATTAATTAATTATTAGGAAATTAAAAATAAGTTAAAATTTGTTATGGTCACAAAATAAATTAAAAAAAATTCTGTAGTCAATGCCATCTATCTGAATTATCAATCCAACATATTTCATATTTAAATAGACGTTTTTCATGACTGACATTAGATGGTGTTACTGTAACATTTTCTTAGAAATGTGTTAAAATTATTACAAAAATAAAATTATCTATCTGGGTTGTTTAAAATTGGATTTAAAATTGAGACAAAATCTTTGCACGTTTTAATAAAATTCTATCAAGAGTGTTTTTCACAGCTTATTTTATAACACGTAAGTCCTGAGTTTTCGGATTCCCTAATCCAATGAGTAGTGAAGTTTGGATAGTGGTAGATTTTTTCGAAAGCGCCTGTCTATCACCCCTAATGTCAATCTGCCGCCATAACATTGCTGTGTTTTATACACGTAAAAGCTAGAAGTATTCTAGATGAGCAGGCCGCACTATCTACAGCCTCATTGTCACAACATCACATGAAATTGAGGTTAAGTGTAAGCACATTGCTGGCGAAAAAAACTACTAAGAATATTAACATCTTTGTTTGATTTTGATTAATATATGTACGTTTGTAGGTTGCCTAGTATGCCTGGCTGGTGTAATATACTGCCAGAAGCGGGGCGGCGGCCTGCCATGGCGCAAGCAGCCCCGCGTGCCCTCCAGCCCACACTACATCACCGCTAAGCAGAACAGCTATGTTACCGTACCACTGAAGGAAGTTGTAAGTCTAAATATTGTAATCTCAATAGTAGCTTTAACATGTGTACAGTTCATTTTTACCCTGTTTTATTAACGGCTTTTGCTGCCACGAGTCAGCAAATGCCGGTCAAGTGTCTTTAATGTTGCGTAAATCTGCTATAACCAACAAACTCACTTCGTAGTAAAGCGATTTTTTTTTATAATAACAGAATTATACATTAAATCAGTAATCTACATGGGCTCTCGTTCATAGCTTGTTCCTTGATCATCAACCGGCTTCGTCCGTAAAGGATAATATTTTCCGGCGTTTTTTTGTAAAATCTTGTAGTTCCGGGACAATTGAAATGTCATTATAAATGTTTATTAACTTCAAAATTTTTAACAAAACAACTTTTACTTGTCAAACCGATTACCATTTCGAAATTATCATGAAATTGCATTTATTTTTAAAACTATAATATTATTTCAGTAAAAGTTTAAATGAAAGGCACAAATATGGGATTAACTACTTGTGAAAATTGTTTTATTTTTTAGAACTGAATTCATAAGAAACGAATTAGTTGCAAAATATATTTATAGGAGGTTGAAACATTTGTATAGGGATAAAGACTGTGTTACAAAACGTAATGGAAAGTAATCACCTGTGCAAATACGCAGTTACAACACCACCCTGAGTGAGATGATAAGGATGAAAGGAGTAGTAAGTTTTTTTATTCGTAAGCAAATTAGCTTGCTTCGATCCTCGTTTATTGATGATTTACTTTAAACAAACTGCAGTGTTCGAAAATCACATCAATAAATAAATAACACATTTATAGAAAGAGTTCACCATCATCATCATCGTCATATCAGCCGAAACACGTCCATTGCAGGACATAGGCTTGACAAACAGTTAACAGTCCAATTAGGTAGGTCCAACTTCGAGAAAGAGGTTAATCCTCGAATCCAACTCGGCTGGGCAGCGTTCGGGAAGCTGCATAAGATATTTTCGTCTCAGATACCGCAGTGTCTCATGACGAAAGTCTTTTATTAGTCTGTGTTGCCTGTGATGACATATGGATCTGAAATGTGGTCGCTCATAATGGGTCTCATAAGAAGGCTCAAAATCACCCAAAGGGCAATGGAGAAAGCTATGCTCGGAATTTCCTTACGTGAACGCGAAATGTGGAGATTCACTGGAGGACCAAGGTTACCGACTAAAGTGGCAGTGGGCGGGGCACATTGCTCGCAGAACAGATGGCCGTTGGGGCCGAAAAGTTCTCGAATGGCGAACGCGTGCTGGCAAACGCAGAGTAGGCAGACCTCCCACAACATTGACCGACGACTTGAACAAAGTCGCTGGGACAGGTTGGATGAGAGAAGCGCAGAGTCGTTCGTCGTGGCGATCCTTGGGGGAGGCCTATGTCCTTTAGAAATAGGTAAAATATATAAAATGAAACTTAATGCTTTCGTCCCCGCAGCCGCGCAAAGCGAAACGTCAGCCATCGTTCACGGGCATCGGTGGGCCCAGCGGCATACTCCTGTCGAAGAGCAACAACATCTCCAACCCCAACAACCACAACACTGCCCTCGCGACGCCGAAACTCTACCCAAAAGCGATAGCGAACGAGTACGACACCATGGGCACGCTGAGGAGGCACTCCAACCAACCTAACAATAAAACCAACCTGGATGTCGAGGAGGACAAGTTCTACTGAATGGTATTTATTAATCTGTGTTCAATACTGCCTTTTTTCTCTTCATACGATCTAAAGCATTCTAGAACATTGGTATTTTATAGCAAAAACTGTCTAGTACGATGTTTGCAATAACATTTCTTGACTCTTTTGTATCCCTACAAATTATTACATCCCTGGCAATGATGCTATTTTAAAAAATCTCATGACAATGGTGATACAAATGTTGGTCAGTTTAGAAAATTACTAATTTAAATTTTTGTTTACCACTATATATATATTATCATGATCATAACAAAATGTGTAAGTAGGTTATATGTATTTTTGTAGATGTTTTGGGAATAATATATGAATATAATGAAAGAAAATCGGACGAGATAAATATTGTTTGATGTTGTTTTTATAACGTGCCTTAAAATACATCGTAATTTGAAAATTGAAGCAAAAATAATTTGGTTTAAGAAATGTCAAAAGTGAACTTCTAGTCGATTTACGATAATTATGACAATCGAAAAAAACATTCAAGTCGTTATAATACATGTTTTTTATTGTGGTGAGTGACGTCATGCGGCAAGGCGTTAGTATTATGAGAAACATGTGATTGGTCGTTTATAGAGAAGTAGAAATCTTTAGTGTTAGTTCGTCCAGTGCCATTCTTACTAAGATTGTAATATATAGTCTATATATACTAAAATATGTGAAATAGTAATATTAATGTAATACTGTAATATTTTTTAAACGGAACAAATACAAGTGCCATGTAAATAATAGATTTTTATATTATATTAAAATATCCCCAGTGTAATTCAAACGGTACAAAACGACGGTGCCTTTTTAAGTGCATATAGTTTATTATATATGAATAGATTTTTATGACATATGAATTAATGAATTTATGTTTTAGTAATGAATTATAGTTATAGTAATGTTGAATGATATTTTACGGTTTTTTTATCGGCTCATATTGAGTCTTATGTTTGTTGTATGGATATATAAGTAATTTGTATTTTTATATGGTTTTGAATGATGAAATATTTATAATTACAATTTAAATTGATGTCCATACTAGAACAATGAAATTATGATTTTCCTTTGTCTTTTGTTAAAAATTATTTATAGCAGTATCTTTATTAACGACGTATAAATTTCATAAGTAAAAAATACATCACATTTTTGGGTAAAAGATGAATTAGAATAGATACTTTTCTCTTGTTACTACGGTTTATTTTGTATATCTTATTTCTATATTCAACACGTTTTAAAATTTATTGTTTTCAAGTTTCAAAAAAAGAAAACTGAATTCCATTTGAAAATTATTGACAACACAAGTGACATCTGTGATTTAATTTTTTCGTGGTTTTTATTTTTTTATGGTTTCAATATTCCTATTCAGTTTGTGTTTGGAAATGTTTCAGTTAATTTGTATCGATAGTATTATTAACTATGATTTAATGCAAAGCTGGGCTTACTTTTTACAAAATTTTATCTATTTTTGTGAATTTATTTTAATAATAAACATGGGCAGCTAAGTACATTTATTGTTGTAAATAAATGCTATATTGTATTTTAATTTACACGTATTAAATTCTTGTTTTTGTACTAAAAATTTTGAAACAATTGATAATTTAACGCATTTTTCTAACTCTTATTTTATTGTAATGCAAAATTTGTAATGTTTCATAAAATGTAAGAATTATTTTGTGATTTATTCATTCAAGTGTGATAAATTTTTAAATATTCAATTGATGTTATATCAGCAGCCACGTTTTCATCTTCTGTTGTTAAAATACGACAAAACCGAAATATTTCATTTACATATATTATGTATCACTTAAGATAAATAAATATGTTAAATATTTATAATTATCTGGAATTTATAAGGAGAAGTTAAAAGTAACATTGTACACTTAGAAGTACATGTGACGTGCTATAATGTGCCTTATTTGAAATTATTAGTGTGTTTGTATAGTATGTGTATTATACGTATATTAAGAGGCTTTCTCTTGAAGCTCACCGATTAAATTTCTATGTTAAATATTAAGACATTGTTTTTGCGTTAGGGGCTATCCTGTTTTCTGATTCCTTACTATGTTGTCATTCCTTATTATTTCTACTCTATACATAAATGTTGTTTGATATGCTGTATATTATTGTTAAGCTAACTACTTAAAATAATAAAGACTGCCAATTAA
The DNA here is from genome assembly GCA_018245475.1 of Pharmacophagus antenor. Lineage (NCBI taxonomy): Eukaryota > Metazoa > Arthropoda > Insecta > Lepidoptera > Papilionidae > Pharmacophagus > Pharmacophagus antenor. The sequence goes on along the minus strand of DWQX01002488.1, from coordinate 16,909 downwards.
TTCTTAATTTTATTTATTGTTATGCATTGCAAACGCATATGCATTACGTATCGACATTGACTTTATTAATGAGAAAATATATATATATAATAATAACTTGAACATTTTTTACACATAGTACGGATCCCAAGAAAGGTACCTAAACAGCGCCAGTAACATGCGTTATCAGAGACGTATATACATAGACAGGTATATATAAACAAATACTTCAATACATTGTAATAACAATCAGACAAAGAACACAAATGTTCATGACATGAATGTGTATACTGAGCGGGAAGAATACCTGTAACCCCTGGTGTGAGGCAAGGTTACTACCACTACACTAACGGGCTAGTCTAATTTTATAGATTTCACACTCTGAACACCATGTCTGTTTACTAATGTAATTTTATTATAGGCACAATAAAGTGCTGAAAAGTATTGAATCATCCAAATTCGACCAACATACCTCTTTATTGACCTTTTTAACCAACTGTGTCTATGCTTTGAGGCATAAGTAGTCGTTTTGCGGCTGACAGTTTCGAGTGATATGGGTTCGATTTCCTCATCGGCTAAATATTTCTGTTGGTTGCGGACATTTGTACGAAGTCCAAGAACACTTTTTGCCTTTTAATTATATTTTTTAAAATCCTCCTCTACACAAGTATATTCATGTTATCCATTGAAATGTTAATTACATTGTACAAAATGAAAAATTTAATGGCCTAATTATTGAAATCGATAATTACATATATCGAAGTAATATTTTATAATAAGTTTATTACATATCGGGTTCTATTTCTGAAATGTAATGAACCAAATTCTATTTTTTGATAATGTTCTTATCCATTTTGTCCTTTTTCAGTAAAACCTTGAAAATTACAAAATAAATTAAAATTTCAAATTTTATTTCCAAGTGTTTTGAGAAGACTTCTGCTCAAGGATAACCGGATTCGTGAGCCTATATCAGATGAAGCTGTAATAGTCGTCAAAGACTAACAGCGCAAACTTCTCCAAATCCAGCAGCAGAAGACTTCTGATGGTTTTATAGGTGCTTAATCGATAAGAAATTTCAGTATTAGTCAATCATGTTCCTAAACTTTTCAGAGTAGATCCAGATATTATTCAATGGCGTTTCCCTACAAATGTTACCTATATTTTATAAAAAAAAAAATTAACTACCATTTTATCGCTTGACTAAAGGACGGAGCTATCAGTCAGATGTCAGTTTATTTGTTAGACACAAATAAAGCAAAAACATCAAGCGATTTATCACAGAGTTTTTTCATAGGTACTTGTCAAATAAACAAGACATATGACAACGGAACGGTCGTCGCGTGAAATGAAGTTTTTTTTTATTATGGTTGTACTTGCTCCAATGAGTGAAAGTTTGATAATATTTTTCGGCAGAGATCATCCAATAAAAATAGTTTATTAAAAGATTTGTTCAAATGTTTGTCCAATATAGCTTTTGTCCCATTTTTATAACTACTGATAACACAAATATTGCTGAGAAAAGTAATGTTAAATCGAACACGGAAGAAGCAATAATAATTATTAATAAATGTCTTACAATCTCAATGCGTTTTGCCTCTACACGTAACAGTTCAGAAGAATTTGTTCGCCAACACGACGTCAAATTTCGATGTTACAACTACATTTAGTCGTTATATCTACGAATTAAAGAAGCCGATATATGCAAAATAATTTTTTGTTTCATTCAGTCATGGAGTAGCGCAAAGTAAAGCTTGGATCAAGAAATATAATATGATCATATTCAATGATAATGAAATACGCAGCGGAAACTCGAATAGACTTTTACAAAGTATTATTACACTTTTTTTTCCTTTTTCCTAACTTTATTACTGAAGGCAAGGTTGGCACCTATATTTATCTTATATTAATTTCTATTAATCATTAATTTTCTTATTTAACTTTGGCATTCATATTTTTCCATGTAATCTGTCCACATCTCTATTCAAAACTTTAAAACGTTCTCTGCCATGAAATTATCTATGAAAAAGTATAAGCTTAAAGTAATTACATACAACTACAATCCAAATCAAAATTTACTTAAATCGTTAATTGTCGAATAAATGGTTATCAAATTGTATTCTGTATGCGCCTCACTAGACTGCAAGGGAAAATATCCAAAAAACGCTCTGGCAGATAACGTGTTAAGTACACGCTTATAACCATTAAACGAATGACCCTGTATTGTCATTTCACTAGACGTAGGGTTAAATCATGCATTAAACTGTATCAAATTAAGAATATCGTTAGTGACTTATTAAACAATTAATATTTGTCATCCGTCTCAATTCATTTAATTTTATCGTTTGATATTTTTAGTATCTATTAAATTTAGTTCACCTCGTTTTGCTGAAATGCTAGCTTTACTGCAGCAGCTATAAACGTAGAATATTGCGAATTTGTAAAAGTATTGTTAAGTATATCTTTATAGCTTATTTAATACTACATATGTATACTTTGCCCAAGTATATAGTTATGGCGAGTCATCAGAATAAGGCTTTTACTAGATATATTTATGTAGTATTACAATCCATGTTAATCCTTTCAAAGGGCAGACAATTGATATATTTCACATCTTTTATATGCCAATACTGATTATTTCTCGAAAAACGACATATTAATACGATCGAGTTGCTGCATTTCAAAATATTGCAATTCTTTCTATGTTACTGAATACAACAAATGAAGCAATATTGAAAAGTTCCTTCTAATGTAATGAATCTGTTATGAATTATTTATTGTGACATATTTCTTAAAATCATAAGTTAATTTATTAGTCATAAATGCATTTTTTGACATTATTTAACAGAGATCATTCGTTTTTTTTTCTAGTTACTATTCTTTATTAAAATTAAAAATAAACATGTCGGTCTGTCGGATACTGAACGGATTTTTAGGAATCAAGCAAAATATACTAAAAGTATTTCTAATTTATAACATCTGCTTGTCGTATATGAAAAATATCTCGAGTCGTTAATTCCTTCGGGATTATAAATTGATTATAGATTGAAAAATATATTTTTTTATTTTCATACTCAGTATCTGGGATTAATAAAATAATAAATAAATACTGATAAAGCACTATCTTGTAAGAGAATACGGAGCGGTGTATTGAGTTACCTCCGTTTAAAGTTATTTAAATTGACATCTCAAACTTTAACATCTCCTCTTGTTTTGATATTGCTTTTCACAATCTACTAAACACAAATAATTCTTGGACGATGAGAGCGTGTTGGATAAACGTCAGAATTTTCATTCAATGTCCTAGGATTCCAAACTAGCCGTTGTCCGATCGCTTCTCTGGTCGTAATAATGATATACAAATTCAGCCCCCTCCAGTATATACTGTTCATATGAATGTTGGTTCATATGAACCAATGTTCGAGACCTGAAAGGGTTTCATAAAATTCCACCTCATAGGAGTAAAATAAAAGGGGTGCAGAAAACCTAGTCTATTAGTGAATACTTACACATCACAAAGAACATATCCTACATATTTTTTTTCTCTAGGATTAGGGGGATAAGATGTGTGTGAGTATAAATGTCAGTTATTGAATCAATCAGGACCTTGTATTTGATTAGTCTAGATTTCATCCGCTGCATAAGGATAATAGGCAGTTTTGTGTGCAATTCCATTAGATTATTTTACTTCGAACTTGTAATATAGAATCAATTTTCTTTAGCGGTATTTCCGTACTGATTCAAATAAACGACTATCAAGCAAAGAGCTTACTCATATCAATGTAATTCGCCTTTTGTTAATATCCATTGGCTTTGGTGAAATTATACCATTACATAAGCCTTAAACGGGATTGTCAGTTTTTCTATAACAATTTATAAAATAAAATAATACTAATAATATTTTTTCTTTTGGTTGAAACTAAAAGCTGCTTGCATTTCATTGCTATTCGCTCTGCTGGTGCGACGTCAGCGATTTGCATTTATCTGGCACGCTTGCTAAGTGTGGATGACGCTTATCTCCAATTCACTTATCTTTACTACGTGCTTTTAACGGGTTTCGTGCTTCTATTGAAGTAAAATGGATAATACTGAAGTAGTTCAGTTTTCATTGATAGATGAAAGTTTTAACAAAAATAAACATTTTGAATGAAATTTATATTGGCAACGCAAATTTGCGTCGAAAGATATCGAAGGACTTATTTCCGTCGACTCATGTAGTATACGTTTACAAAACAAAATGGCATCATCTTTAAAAAAAAAACATATTTTGTATAAACTGTGTCGTTTTTCATTTATTAAATAAATTATGGATTGAAGTACTATGCTGAAATATAATATATGAATGATGCAATTTCTAAATATACTTTTTTTATTTATGTATCACGTAGTTCTTTCTAAATGCTATAAAAATGTAAAATTAATTCAATACGATTACATTTGACTTGAAAGCTATAAAGAAATAGTTAGCGACGGTCAAATTATAATTCTACAGAAACCGTTTTATATAACGACTCAAGAACTTTCGCCTTTGATTATTTTGCCGGCGTGGAAATCGTTTCGCTAAATAGAGAGTTTAATGAAAGTTTACTTCTTTCCTACGAAAGAAATATGTATTTATTTTTTAATTTGTGCCCTGCTTAAATGAAATTACTGTTTTCAAGTTTTTTCGTTTTATTTTGTGTATAATTAATAGAAATTGATCGTAAACAAAATGAAAATATAACGGACATGCCAGAGCATATACTCTCATCGCAGGATGCCGAAGATCGAGCAAAGTGGAGGAGATTGAGTAGGAAAGCGAAACCTGGTACTAGGTCCAGGAAACTCTAAGACGATGAAGAAGAAGAAAGTGGTAAACAAAGTGAAACATTGATCCGTACAAAGTTACGAAGAGCTGCGAGATTATGACAACACTAGACCGATCGGTATTGAGATCTGTTGAAATAAAATTATACTGTTGTTTAAAATAATAAAGACATTGCAGCGTGAGAGATGAAATCTTGCTTATGGACAGACATAAAGGTAGTGGAAGATCGAAGTATAGATTGATTGTGAGTTAAATGACAAGTACAAATGGTGGCGTGTAGTAATGTGCTAATTAGAAGAAAAAATATATAGGTATATATGTTGCATCGACTGCGTCTCGGAGGTAAAGAAGTATGAAAATGAAAGAAGAAAAAGTGTTCCGTTTAAGAACTAATTCATTGATTGAATTCACCTAATGCCAATCTTCACTGGAATATATTGAAGGAAGTTTTCCTTATTGGTTTAAAGTAATATTAATACAATTAACTAACAGTTAATCATATCTGTGCACTGTCAATTTGAATTTAGGTTTTCTTTTGGAATTGAAACTGTTATTGTGAACTATTGTGAATGAGACTGAAAATCTCTCGTGTCTAGTCGGATTCATTGATGACCGGATACCCATTCCTGTCAGCCGGCCGGTTCCAATTTGCAATCGATCAAACGTAATCCTCCAACATGTGTCAGGATTGTCGTGCGGGAACAATTCGATATCAAATTAATCACTTGGCAACTTTAGCTACTTCTAGTTTGTGTACAATTTTATGTAATTTTTATATCTGAAAAACGGGCAGAAACGGATTCAATGAATAAACATATAATCAGCAAATGGACTAATACTAGACCACAGTTTCATATGATGTTAAATGACATTAAAGCCCTAGATGGTGAATGGTTCTGGTTTAGAACATTAAGGCTCACACATATTTGAGTGCCGGAACACAGCAACGCTATTATGGCTGAAGATTAAAATTTAGGGTGGTAGCTAGCCAAGCGGGTTCGAAAAACGCTTTTACCATCTTGGTTAATATTATATTATTGCTACAGCGGTTAATAGGAATAACATGATTACTTTAAGTGTGAATCGAATAAGATGTTGATGAAACAAAGTTTGTCCGCTTTTATTGCGTGAAAATTTCCTGAAAGCTACTTTTACGATAACAATAAAAGCGTTTTAGCATTTTATTGCTCACCCTTTCTTAGTAATTTATTAAGTTCAACTACATTATCTAAATTGTCTAAATTATAAGACTTATTTCGTTTAATAGACTTGGTCATGCACGTCAATTTGACTGTAATGTGAAAGGACTGATAGTGGATGGTTGTTACTAAGTAATTTTTGTTATAACTTTTTTAAGAGGTTTAACAGATTTAATACTTTTGAAGAGTAGCTTAAGCATTAACGACAATTTAGAACAGACGATTTAGGTTAACATTTTGATCTTTCAGTATACTGAATCGATTTAGGTTATCACTCAATTTTGAGGTGTATTTTGTGATTTAAATAAAATATGGAGACATGTAATTGGCTTTACAAATATTTCTCATCGATGATTAGGAGGAGGTTTTCGCTACGTTTTCCATTCGTTGTCAATTCTTTTTTTGTTGGAATAGAAGTGTATTTTTTATAAACTCGCGACTTGTTTCGATTGAATTTACCTATGCTAGTCGCTTAAGAATACCTAAAAAAAATAGAACAAATTGTACTGATTCTGTTAATGATATCCATTGTAAAATTGTTTTGTTCCTCAGTTCATTTTATCGTTAGTGTTATTTAAAATTTTTTACATACGTTATATAAAAATAAGTGCTAAGTGCACACAAATTCTTCTTTTGAGCATTTTTATCAACTCTATTTATTAACTGGATGTAAATTGTAAATAAAATTCTTACTAACCATTAAAAAAGAACCAAAAAATATGTACACTTTTAGCAGTTTGTTTTTTTTTTAATCTGTCAACTATATCATTTACGTGAATCTACAGTTGACATAAATAAAGTTTAATTTATACATTATATACATTATATTTACGGACTTATGTTGCTTTTTTTTTATTTACAGACGAGACTCCTTCATTCGAAATGCATCGAGGTATACAGTTTCAAATCAAATCTGAATCAATTTAAACTAGTGTGAAAGGGTGAAAGCTTCTTCTATTTGCTCGTGCATAGTTTTTGCTTTGGTATTTGAATTTCAACTTTGTATGCACTTTAATACCACATCTATTCTTTTATTTCACTTCCTTTTAAAAAGTCTGTGCATTCACATAACAATTTTTAATACTAACTATGAGTAAAATAAAGCTGATTTGAAATTTTACATCTTGTTATATCTAAAAATGAAATATTTTCTGTTATTATGAACATAATCGATGAAGAGCATAAAAAATAATTAAAAAAAAAAATACTTATCGGTCATTACAGTGCCACATTACGCAAAAACTACTAAATGTATTTTTATGATATTAGTTACAATACTAGCTGATATCTACAGTTTAAAATACTTTGTATAAGGAAAATGCTTAATTTCTTCGGTGTAATAGATTTAATTTTTTAGTTCTCTTATTGTCGATGTGAATGTAGTTGCAGGAACGAGCTAGTAAAAAGATAGTTACGTGGCAGGGCTTGATGTTTCTTACATAATTTATATCTTCTATATAACCAACGTTGCGTATAATACATTTTAAGTTTAATAATTATTTAACACTGCATTACGATTATATGTTTAAATATGTGAGGAGGACTTCCTTGTACCACAAAGATCCTGGGTTTCATTCTTTGGCCACAGTGGTGGAGTTTATTTTTATTTATTTCAACTCGCCTGGTTAAATACTACTCTCAAAGTTAATCTGCTGCTATACCAGCCAGTTTACTGTATACCGTATATAGTCATACATGTGTGAGCCAAAAGAATTGTGGGGAGCACTCTTCATCATCTACGGCGCTATTATCACAAACCTATGTAAAATTGAGGTCAAATGTTTGCCAATAAATTGCCGATAAAAAAGATATATTCACCTTTTTTAGTTAATTAGAAAGAAATAAGTGCACAGGTGCATTGTACTGGGTTGGCTGTAGTTCGTGTCTAGCGTAACGTACTAGAGAATTGAAGAGTTTAAATTTTCATGACTTCCCCTTCCGGTCTAGACATGCGATATAGAAATATTTTTTTGCTTTCTCAACTTTATTTTAAAATACTTCTTGGGAACATTATAGTAAAATATAATCTTTCTTTACATGATCATTTGAAGAATAATGATAAAAACGTTAATTATAAAAAATGGAAACGCATCTGTTGTTTATTCTAGAAATAATAACAATCTATAAATGATAAAACTTACCGTCTCTATATGTTCAGAAGTATTGTAATGATTGAAAAACGAAAGAAAAATCTTTTTTTGTATGCGTAGATGATTATTTCTTTGTTCTCTACATTGTAATAACATTAGGAGATTTTGTTTGTCATACTTCGTTATTGGTTTTACGGACTCGCTTCTAATATTCGTCAGCGTATGGAAGACGTAATTACGTTTCATTTCGTACTTGATATGGATTACTTTTAATTGTACAGACCAGTATAAGCGATCCGTAAATTTTGGTACTTTTGTTTTTGTCCATATTGACATTCGGGGGTCTACCTATATATTTATTTTGTGCGCATTTTGTGTTATATATGTAAATGTAATGTTTTTATATATCATCTGTTATTTTATTGAATTTTATATTATAATTCGGCATATTATCATTCAAAAGAAATTTGAATAACTTTGTCTATTCTAAAAATAGTCCTTTCATTAATATGGTTGTTGGCATAATATTAAGAAAATTCAGAGATAAAATACTGAATTGTGTTTAAGATCTGGATATGTATAAGTTTAATTTAGCATTAAGTTTAAGTGAGCATAGTTATAATTATATGTTACGGAAAACGTAAATGCAATTGAACATGCAACTGAAATTTTTTATATATTTTTTCTCTTTACATTTGTAATATGGGAAATATAAACAGATGATACATGAGGTATGAATACAAAATGAAAGAAATATTTTAAATCCTACAAACTTTTTATAGTTATAGAATACCCGAGAAAATATTTTCCAGGAGACGACGAAAGAGCAATAAGTACGCCATAAATCACTAAAAGCTCTGAAACTGTTATCTGTGCTAAGCTTTATTTACAAATTGTGATTTATGCATTTAATATTTTCAGTTTACATATAGTTTCAATGTTTCGAACAGGTATTTGTTTATTAGAATTGTTAGTACGTTTTTTTTACTTAAATACGGAAAGAAAAGTCTATACATAATAAATATCTGTGAATCAAATACTTTTGTATTCTTTTAATGTTTAATGTATAAAAAACCATAACTGCCAACTAATGATAAATTAATAAAGATTATTTTTTGTTTAACTTATACACTCTAACAATAGATATTTTTTTTCTTTTATTAAACTAATTATTTTGTGTAATATCTTGACTTTATTAACTTAAAAGATTGTTCATAAATAAAAATACTCGATTTGAATACCCATTTCTTTATCGGTTAATTAAGCAGAAAGAAGATTCATTGGGAGCACATTTGGTAAATAAATTACAATAAAATGACTGGCTGAACATGTATGCGTGGTCTAGACGAATGGCAGAAGTCAATAGAAAGCCGACTACGATTTTTATGATAAGTTTTATAGGTCATAAAAGCTGCTTTATATGGTATTATAAATATTTTTGTGTCTATTGGACGGTAGCTTGTAGTTATCGAAATGTTGTAGTAAAGAATCTTCATGTTTTTTAATTTAAATTGTTTAATGTATATATACGATTAAAAATAATAAATAGAATTGTTAAGCATTAGTTTGAAACAAAACCGGATCGAGTGAATCACGTCTTGAGATGTTTAACATATCTTTATTTAGAGAATATAATAATTTAAGATACCAGCATCAGTTATGGAAGGGTTTAAAGACATTGTGTTGATACCATAATAAGATAAAACACATGAACTAAAGTTTCGAAAACCATAACATCATTATCTAATAATTTTTGTTTATTCCGCCCACGGCTTTGTCTTCTAATGTCTTCAAATGAGGGCAGCGAGTCAGGTGAGTTCGAAATAGTTCTGTCATCATCCCGAATTTACTACTCATGTGGGCCGGGAATTGTATCTGGAACCTACGTGTTACCAAATAAGCGATAAACCGCTGGGCCACGAAGGCAATCAAATGGTACGTAATGTTTGGTATATTTTTTTATCAGTTATAAGCTAACACTGGGCTTCGATGTTAAGTGACAATGAGGCCGTACATGGTGCTGGTACATGTATGACTGCCGGGACACAGCAATCCTGTTATGGCGTCAGCTTGACATTGTGGGGAGTAGCTAGCCAAGCAGGCTAGAAAAACTGTATCATCATCCATTCATTACTCCTGTGGGCCGTAAATCAAACTCAGGACGTCTGCGATAGAAAGCAAACGGGTAAAGCACTGCGCTAAGGAGGCAGTCAAATAATATATAAAAAATTACTTTTAGAACACAATTTACAGATTACTTCTCTTACTCTCACTTTATCATATAAAATCATTCTACATAAAGTTATGCTTATTTTGTAGCTTTGTTGTATAAACAATTTAAGTAATTAATTCATATATAATTAATAAAAAATACGACACAGTATTTACTCGCTACTTCAAACAACATCTTTCCATCTCCACTAACTTAGTCGGCATACTTAAAGCTGCCAACTTAATGCGATGTACTACTAACCCGTAACCTGCATTCACTTAGACTCTTGAAACTAATGTTGCTGCAACTTACTCGGGACTTTAATAATTGCTTTTAAAGTTTCACTCGAGTTGGCAGATTTTAAAATGTGTACAAGATTTTATTCTTTATATTCGAGACATTTTCAGGGAAAAAATTCAAATGTGAAATGTCTCCTCATGAAACTTATTATCTTTGTGATCGCGGAATAACTGAATAGCAATGTGACGTCCTCATTCGACTGTCGAAGTGAAGTCGAGATAGGTGGGAATGAAGTTAATAAATGTGATATAGAACCGGCACGTTGTTTTCCTCGAGTATGACGAAATATTAAATGCCAGAAATCCTAACACCAATAAACAACAAACATAGTAACTAAATAATCGTGACATAGGTCACGATTGACGCTTGGACTCTTACAGGCTACCGTATTTAATTTATCGTGTTATTCGACTAAATAGAGCCGGTATTAATCGTACCTATTTTGTTTCAATTTTGCAGTAATTTGAGAATTAATTGGATTATACCATATTTAACATCAACAGTACCGTAGTACCGTATTTAAGTTGACATTGAAGTAAATGATTTGTACAATATACGTTTTGTAAAATATGTGCAATAATATTTTCTAGAAAATCTTTATAACTTTAAATAAATGAATATCAATATCCTCGTGATGTTCGTTAACTATGATCACAAAACTCTATTAAAACTTTCCCTTTTCATATATATTCAAATAAATTTTCATGTAATTTGAAATCAATTTGAACTTGGGAACTAAACAGGAACTTTTATATTTAAGCCGAAAGAACTTCATCAGTTTTTCCGTACAAAACAAAACTTCGATTAGTAGACTATATATTCTGCAAATTTGTTTATAAATAATCAAGAATTATGAGTTTATATACAATATAAAAGAAATATTTATAACATTTTCAATTCTTCTACACTAAGATGGGGAGGGTATACGGCTGTCATGAAAGTTTAAACAGCACTTTACTGAGAAAGATCCGAACAACAACATTATGTCACGTACTCCTACGACGAACGTGTACAATGCAGGTTTTTAAAGGTGAGTTTTGTACATAAAACATCCATTACTTAGCTGGCATAAATAAATTTACATTGACATAACTATAGATTAATTATTTTTTTATCAGCGATTGGCTAAGGTTATTGTCCATTTACCCTACTTAACATTTGGTCAAAACTAAAGGAGGCAGACACCAAAATTGTTAAAAAGGCTAAGAAAAAGAAAAAAAAAGAAGAGGGCCAACTTCTTCAATTTAATATGATGTAATATGTCTAAATGAGGTCATAAATGATGAAGCGTGCTCGCCCAGAATACTTCACACCACATGTACGATTAACTAAACATGGTAGCGCTTTTATGACAGTCAGTTGACATAAAAGATGTTAGCTACCCAGGCGGGTTTAAATATCTAGGCTCCATTATGTGGCTCCAGAATCCAATCTGGGGCCTGCGTGTATAATGGCTAACTATTGCAGGATGGATAGAAAGAATATAAAAAGTAAGTGAAATTATGCATAAGATAAATTATACAAAACAAATCGTCCAACCAACCACATCTTTGACTTGAGCATGTGTTATACCAGCACATGACGATAGGGCTCAAGTTTAAATTTAGAAATGAAGATAACGTCTTTTTATTTCAGTAAATTCACTTGCTAACATGTATACAGGATTTATCTAGAAGATGATTGTGGCTGCGGCGTCACCTACAAAGACTTTGGTTTTTGCCCACTACGAGTACTTACCAATATCTGTTACTCATTTATTATATTTTTAAATTATATTAAACAAGGCAATTGTTAGCAACATCATAATATGTCCAAAATTCTTTGTAAAATAAATTGTTTAAATTACTATAATAAATCTAAGAATCAGGCTGGCGAAGGATTATTTTTATAGAAATATAATTATTAAGTTAATAGACCACATCTTTATTCTTAAACATTACAAATAATCCTTCGGGAATAATATTAATATGTAATTTTAATTAAAACGGAAACTGGCAACGCTGCGTTTATATCATTTTTGGTTTAGAGTGATGAGTCAGTCTTGAACGAACAGTCGTAGTGTATAAATTGGGAAGCAGTTATCAAAAGTGTTCTGTCTCAACGGTTAGCAACAAGAGATGTAAGTACTAATATCTATTGCTCTTTAAATGTGATATTTAAAATGTTTAAACTACTAATAGACATTGTAGTCTTATGTTAAATTAGATATTTAAATTAGCTAAAAAGTGCTTCTAAGTTACTTAAGGTGTTCTCTTCAGGAGAGCTTAAGTTGTCAAACCGGTAGTAAATTATATACCGATTGTTAATCAATTATATAGTTTTCTTTATCCTAAGATTCCTTTTTATAATTGTTGTTGCAACTGTGCAATAGAATTCCTTTGATGATTACACAATAATGCAATTTAAGAATCTTAACTAATAGTAAATTATTTTTTTACTGCTTCCGTTGCGCATTGGTTTACCCACTTGTCTTGTAGCGCAGAGGTCCAGAGTTCGATTTCAGGGTCACACGAGTAGTGGTGCCTGGATGGTGGTAAGGTAACATCGTTGTTGTGTCCTGGCAGTCGACAGTCGGCGTGTGAACACAAGATTTTCTTTGGGCGAACACGCTTACAGTCTACGGGCTTGTTGCTTAACATCAGATGGAATCAAAGTCACGTTTTACCCTATGACCGATAAAAAAAGTCATTATACCAGGTAACGTTACACTCCAATGACATACGGGAGGTATAGAACGAAAAGACAAATTGTAACATGTATTTAAATAAATATGCTACATGAATAAATACACATATTTATAACGTAATTTTATTCTTTTTGAAACATTGTGCGCGTTCATTTCATTTAAAACATCATTTCAATGTTCAATTATTTTTGTTCAAAGAGCTTCAGTGTCACAAAGGACTCGACGCCATGGATAAAGAGCTTCGTGTTTATCTGCAAGAGGCAGCTTTGCATGTTATAATTCCCTCCTAATAATTATGCGCATTTCAATTGCGTTCTATCTTCTATTAAGTAAAATTAAAATACAAATATTTTTGTAATAAAGTTGTCGTTTCATTTAGCGTTATAAATTTCAGGAAAAGTTATTAACAAATTTCGACGTTGCTATAGTGAATAATAATTATTTATTTAATGAGTGAAAGTAATTCCGTTTATGTTTAGAACATATTAGAATAATATAAGTAGCCAAGTGTGAGTCGGAGTCGCAAAGTAAAGGGCTCCGTATAATATAAACAAAATTTGTGGACAAGGCAAGCAAAATTTTGTAAAAGCTTATAATAGCCTCTCACGTTTCGAAAAACCGAAAATTGTTCATTGTCATTTTTATATTATTATGAGAGCATAACAAAAACAAAATAAATAGAGAGGTATAAACTTTATTTCAAACAATAAAATAATCACATATAAGTTTACATTTTAACAACTTTTCATTAGTCATATGTTTGTATTAGTATGAGCATATGTTTATGAAAATATTTTAATATGATATTTACGTTATAGAATAAATAAATTACATGAATAAATTTTATTCTTCTTTTTTAATGTATGAAAGCAATCTATCATTACTTCTTCTGAACTAATTACCTGGTCATTTAAATAGACGACCTTACTTAATCGATTGGACCCGCCCGTAAACATTAACTAACTTAGTGCTGTAAGTTCAAAACTTTAATCGAACTTCTATATGTTTCTTTAGTTCTTTAGAAGGGAAAAGTAGAAGTTAACTTGTATTAACTATTATTATTGTATTTATAACTACTACTATACTTATAACTTGTATTTACAAATCTTCAGGGCGTTTGTTACATATTCATAATAAAAATATTTGGGATTCAATGTAACTATAGTTTGTACATATAAATTGTTTTAAAATTCTATCGCTTTATAGTTATTTACTGTATAATATCTAAGTTACATTTTTTAAGTCTGTTCTTCAAAAGATTTAAAGCACAAAAATTGATTCAGCGATTACTAGATCTACCTCGATGATAACATTTAGTTTTTAATATGTACATTGTAATACTGGATTAAATATATGCTACTGTTAAATGTTACAAAAACCCTCCGTCTAAGTGAAAGTACAAAAAATTTAATGCTGGACAACAAAGTCTAGGTAATTATTAGACAAACAGGAAGTCATTGCAAAAGAGTGGATAATATACAAAAATATTAATTTAGTCATTTATATCTTAAATAATATTCACTTAATTGGCAAATAAATATTCATAATTTATTAAAAATATATTTATTAAATTACAACAAATCCAAATAGATTTAATTTGTTACAAGTTCTTTCTTCAGAAAACTTCTTATAAGTTGGAAAAATCATATTATTGAGGTACGGCACGAAACGGGGAGCCCGAATAAAAGGTCTATTGTATAGAAATAATTCGAAATTTTGAAAAGAAATCTACGAGTACAATACATTCTTTTTTTTTTATAGCAGCGCAAAAAAATTTAATACAGGTTATCGTTCATTTAAAATAACATGCATTATTACAAAAAATACTTAAAACTTATTAATTGAAAAAGAAGTCCAATGCTTTTTTACACAACGCTAGTATTTCTATAATAGAAAATTCGACAATAAATAATTGTGCTTGATTTTTTCTCACAATTCTATTCTAATCGCAAGTGTTATGGTTGTTTTATATACCTATAGACAATTCGAAATAACCAATAAAAATGAAAACAAATCTTACGCTGTAAATAATGTGAAAATATTTGCGTAAAGAGGTACTGTAATGTTAGATATATTATGGCCTTTAACTTTGACGTTTACAAATGGAAACAATTCCTCAAGAAATCAAATATGTCTTCCTTTTGTAGACAAGAATGTTACATGAAGCGAAATATTATTATAATGCAGGACAATATCGATTACGTAGATTTTTTCATTAGTGTTTCTGGACATTAAATGATTGAAATTAGAGAAAATTCGACTAGTTTGTATTTATTTATTTTAACATAAACAAAAATTAATACCAATGAGGATTTACTTACATAAATCTAAAGTTATTACATTACTTTATGTAGCTAAAGCCTCATTAGATTTTATATTAGATTAAAACTACAAATACGTGATAATGTACCTCCTAGAAGTCTAAAATACTCCTAATTGTAATAGACTACAATAATTCTATTAGATTTAATTTTATTTACATAATTTTAACATAGTTTCGATTTTCAATTTTAGTTCACTACTGAGGCCTTCTTTTCTTAATTGATTTTATCAGCAGCTCTGCACATACCATAGCTCCGTTTCGTCTTAACATTGTCAAAAATTAAATAATTTACTCCGATCTCGATTCTCTATTATGCCTAAAGAATATTGTGTGAGCTTACACTTGGAGCTACCAACACTTTTGTAGCTACAACGACCTAACACGACGTCAATTTAGGTAAAGTGTTGACAACAACATTTTAAATGATGTTAAGTAACAACTAGACCGAAAATCGTTAAGTTTGCTCGCCTAGAATATTTTAACTCCGTGACGTAGCGACTAATCGCCTAGCCGTGTAACACGAGGCAGATTTCATTGTGGGACCGCAAAGTGGATGGAGTTTGTACGTTGAAAGAATACTCTAGAATCTACCAATACTATGTACGACACTCCTTTTGTCAGTCGCAATAATTAAGGAACTGGAGCATTCTGGAGCACTTCAAAATAAATGTAGACAGATGTCGATTGATGAAAAATTTCCTTTCATATTTCTAAAGCAAAGAAATATAATGAGTGAAGGAAATAAAGTATTATACAATAAAGAGGCAAGTACGTGTAGCGGGTCTATTCGCTTTAACTAAGACTTGGAAGTTTAAATACTGTTATAAAAGCTTCCCCACTGGGATTTTCCTACACGTCTAGACTTACAATGGCGTGAAAAGAATGCAATGAAAACTTTAGCTCGCTGGGTTGAAGTTTTACACTGATCGAAGTCGATTTTAATTATCTTTCGTTGATTACTTATTACATGTTGTTTTGTGGTTGTAACAGTGGTTTACGAACAGCTATGCGACCAAACAAATTGGCATCTCCAAGTCTTCTCTTTACTGTAAGTCGTAGTGCCGAAGAAAAGATGGTGCCGGACTGTGTAGTGCCAACAGTCAAACATGGTGGAGGCTCTATTATGGTCTGGGGATGTTTCTCTGGCTATCGGACCGGAGATTTGGTTAAAATTAAAGGAATAATGTAAAAGGAGTCCGGATCTCAATCCGATAGAGCTTCTGTGGGAGGAGATGGACAGAAACGTCCGTAATCATTGTCCGACGTCAAAAGAAGACCTCTGGAGGACTTTACAAGAGAGTTGGAACAATGTTTCA
>DWQX01002487.1:0-21525 GCA_018245475.1 Pharmacophagus antenor | reverse complement strand
AATATATATATATATACGTAAATTATCAATAAAAAAAATTTGCTAATTAAATTATTTTTTGAACTCATGATTAGGATTAATACAACATTTTACAGTGTATATTATAATTAGGCACTTTCTATTGAATTAATAAAAAAAACATTTAACGGAAACAAACATCACCAAGTATTTTTCTCTGCCTATATTTCTATCTTGAAAAATGATGCCAATCCCTAACAATTTTTTCTGGATTTGCTCCGCGAATATCTCTGATTATTATTAATATAAGTTGTTCAAGTAGATGATTTTAATGATCAAATAATAAGTCGAGAAAAAATAAAAAATAATTACACATTTTCTTTTTAATTACCTTCACAATTATTGTTATAATAATTATATTCAACATTTTACTATAATACCAATACGATTTTATATCGGATATCGGATCGGCTTTATTAGGTTCTTAGGAGTATTTTATATGGGACTAAATTTCACAAGACTAGGTGATCGTGTCTCATCTGTATAAATGCTTATCAACTGAAGATATAAAAGTATATTTATCAAACGCTTATCGCAATATTAAAGGGAATCGATTAAGTAAATGATTACTTTATCTTATTACATAAAATATTTGTTATTTTTTATTTATATTAGTGTTATTTTATAGATTTTGTTTGATGCAAATAGTTGTTTTGTAAAGTTTAATTTGTTATTGTATAGTTAACAATTTATTTAAAAATATCTATTGAACAAAATCAATCAGAAGTATATGATCTATTATCAGAAGAGCTTATGAAGTTTGATTCAAAAATTGTTATATTTTTTGTCACTATCAATATAAGCCATATTAACTTTCATACGACTTGATAATTTATTTGAAATATTTATCGTCGTGGTAAATGGTTATCGTAATTTGACGAAATATTATTTCATTAAATATTGCATAAAAGTAATAAGACTTAGTATATAAAAACTCTATATTAACGTCGAAACATTACACTCAAAGTAAAAATGTGCACAGAAATATTTTTAATTTTAGCAATTGTTATCCTTGGGGAGGTAAAAAAAAATACTTGGATTTTTTTTTAAGACGGTTCTCTTGCATATCTAATCATGAACTTTATTTCAGATTCAGGCACAATTATGTAATTGTGGTGGTACAATACAGCAATTAATAGCAAATCCCTCGACATATTCTTCTCAAGATTTAGTAACTTCACAATTTAGCACACCGCAGATTGCTTCTACTCTCTTAGATAATTCAGTATCAAATAGTCTTGCCAATACTTTGCAATTACTTATAGTAAGCGATCTGATTGCCTCAAATTTAAATCCTCGTAGAATAGTATCACCATGTCGTTTACCTTCAACTTCCAACTATTCTCCGACTGCAGAGTTTCTACCAAGAACGGACTTTTTTTCTCCACCCTGTGTACCAGTAGTTGATCTTATACGTCCCCCGTGTTCTTGCATCGAACCCAAACCCAATATTTGTATAACAACGGATGTATTACCTTCTGTAGTCAATGTAGGATCTGTGCCAACTTTAAGTCCAAATTTTAATGGATTACAAGAAATAGTTCAAACAAATTTGTTACCGTCATTTGGATCTGGTCAAGAGTTAGCAGGTCCCATTCAAATTGCATCGCTGGGCCCAAGCTTTTGCAATGGCTTAACCGAACTATTAGGACCGGTTACTGAATTATTCTACCCACCAGGAGTTCCAGCACCTATGTCTTGTAATGTGGCATGTGTTTCTCCATCAGTTCCCTGTGGCAATTTGAACATCGAACCGATACAATATACCGGTGTAAATTATTTATATTAGACTAGTTAAAAATGTTATATGACTTATTGTATGTGTATTAACTTATAAATAAAATATATATATTTTTTAATATTTCATTTCCAATACATCTCCTGTCTAATTTAAAAAATAATAATTTTTTGCTAACATTCGTTTTATTTTGACGGGAATGTTTGACTAATTACTTTTTTATTTATTTAATTTTAAAATTGACTAAATATTTTTCGTTACTGAGAAAAGTAAATAAATTAATAAAGAAGGATGATACGAAGCCCCCTGATCAGGTGATGCGCCGATCTGCGCGAGGCTACAGGCAGCAATTGGATGCGTATAACTGAAAATCGGGCCAAGTAGCGTACCTTGGGAGAGACCTATGTCCAGTAAGGGACTGCCTCAGGCTGGTAATGATGATGATGATCATGAAATACTAGAGAAGTTTGGAAAATTTCAATTGGGAAAATTGTTTTATTGCCTTTTATTAACATACTTTTGAGTCGTGAATCCTCAGAACTGCATATTTACATCATTGTCATTTTCTTCTGATCTTTTCTTAGTCTCCTTAATGGTATACCTATATCGGTTATACCGTATTGGAACACAGAAGCTACTTTAAATATGTATTAAAATTTAGGACTTTTAGCAAAAGGTTTAAGTAAAATACATTTTAAAATTAGAAACCTTATGTGAAGCGGTGTCTGTATTTTTGTTAATAATAATTCATTCTGAATTATTATTAAGTAGTTGATGTTCAAAGCAAACCTTCTAGAACTCTTTAGAAGAGATGTTTTGTACTTTTTATAAACCGTTATTATTTTGGCTAATAAGTTTAGACTCATACTAACTAAAGTATTGATAAAAGTTTTCTGCCGTCAATATTATCATATTATTATTAGAACTTGTTATACAATATGAATTAACGAAAAAGAAGGAAAATAATTTTATTAAATATTGATAATTTATTTGAAATAGAAAAAAAATATTAATTTTTCATATCGCCAATGGGTTAACCCTTGATCTCTATTTTACATGATGGGAAGTGATAGTAAGTTCATAGATGCTAAAGAGCGCTGACCTAGAATATATTAAAATTTTAAAATTATACTTTGAAAAATTGTTTGTTATATAGAACTGGCTAGTTTTATATTTGTACTCCATTATAGTAAGAAATATAAATTATTATTTGACAATAAAAAAAATGTTTTATGAAGAATTATTACTTTTAAATAAATATTCAAATACATATATAAATGTTAAAATTAAACACTTAAGTTATTATCACAATCATTTTCCTCGTCGAAATTCTATACATTCTTTTAAAGTAAAAATAAATAAATTACGCTAAATAAAATGATTTGTGACAAAAATATTAAAACAAATATTAAATGCTTTTATAAAAACGTACATGATTTCATAGCAGAGTTTCTGACGGGATTAAAAATAGGTGATTGAAGTAAATTACGTTTTGACCTAACAATCGGGACATTGTGTGATGCCGGAGCTGTATTTTTTTTAATAATGACCCCAGATGTAGGCGATGTCCTTATGAATACAGGTGCAGAAACCCTTTTGACAAATATAGTCGGTGAAGATGTCTTCATGATTGATGACGAAGGACCTGTAGTATCTGTTTTTGTTTTATAGGGTTGGATATTGTATTGTTTTTGCGATGATACGACCTGTTGGAAAATAAATTAATGAAATGGGATTTTGCAAATTATAAATTTATTGCAATAACAGTTTTTATTTTTTTACTTTTACACTTTAGTTGTTATTATTTTACCTGTGACTATTAATACACTGTGACATACAATGGAGATCATTCTTAAAGTTTTTTAAAATGAGCTAGAAATATGCAACTTTTAAAACAATATATTTTGGAACATTTATTAATTCTTAAAGTGAGCCGTATAGTTATTTTACTTATTTTTTTTAATCAAAATTTATAAACAATTAAAATATAAAATATATGGTTAATTAGGACAATATTAAAATTACCTTCATAAGTACAAATGTACACACTAAATATAACAGTATCTTCATTTTTAATTGTTAATCTGCTATCTTACGTGTATGCATGTAAAAATTTTCCGTTGCGCATGCTTATATACGCTTATGAAATTACGTTAAAACTGTATTATATCGTTATCATTAAAAGATATCGTTGAGACGTGACAAAAGGAAAGATTATTGTCACATTCGAATGAACTGAAAAAAAAAATAAAAATCTTTAGTGAGGTCTATAACACAAATTGTTAAAATTTACATATCACGAAAATAATGTCAAAATATAGTACAAGATTTTTAATTACAATTATTAAGTAAGCTTTTGAAGCGCCGGGCGACTTTGAATTGGATAAGTTGAGGGAATGAAGATAGATTATCCTTTACTGTTAAAAAGGACCATAAATAATATTACTTCATAATATTCTTTAACGTCAAAAAACAATAAAAAAAAGCAAAGCAGTGTTTTCCTTATGTATATTAAAACCGCACATTCTCCTTCGGAAATATTTAGTTGGTACTTTAAAACTATTTTTAACCCTTTTAGTTAAAAATACCAATGACGATATATCGTTTCGCCTCCGTTAGTTTTAGTACACTCATTACAAGAGATCTGTTTTTAAGTATAACTTCAAAAAAAAAAATTGTTCATATTCGATCCAACACAAGTGAAAAAATGTTTATTAGATCAACATTTTGTTATATTTTATGTCGTTTCGTGCCGAGGGTCTGTATATGCCAGAGTGATAAGGTAGAAACGGGATATCCGTCGACATGAGATAATTTCTCTGGACCGTAATCGCAATCTTTACGATGTTTATGATAGTTATCAGAAAACTCAAGTGGCATCCGTGCATCGACACTGCGAGCTTAAAACCTTTTTTAGTCTTTCTTGATCCGTCGAACGTGCAGTCAAATTTCAAAAGCCGTCAACGTTTTCATGGAAACATTATTAGCAGCAGAAAATATTGTCAGTTTTATTGCTACATAAAGAAATACTTCACATTTTTAGTGGACAAAGCACTAAATATAAATATCTATAATAACAATTATATTTTTCCAGTGACGTATTTCCAGCTACACGATGCACTTGGGTATTAGATTTGTCTGACGCTTGCCGTGCATAATAGTGTTTTCCTTTCGTTTTGACGTCCGACACCAGCTATTTCACTGCAAATTATTGCAAAATGCAATGTTTATACACCATACTATATATATAAAGCGATGACCAAATGATGATTTATTCTGTATGCAATTACGTTTTGAAAAAGAGAAATCACTTTGTACGAGTTTCATGATGTCTTATATTTATGTTATTTTTAACAAATATCGAAACTCCATTGGTAGCGATTTATTCTTCATTCATTTCGCAATATATTGCTTTTTGAATTATATAAATACCACGCCTACTTTGGTTTTTACGAGCATTTTCGCAAACCTCAAAATCCGTCGATTCGGCCCGGTATTCTTCGTCTAGCTACGCTCCTTTCTTTCGGTGCTAAAAAGGTTAATACAGATATTAAAAAAGTCTAAGCAACACATACAAATTTCAATTATACAATGTGTTTTCGCATAAAATCCTTAGTATTTTTTTAAATAAATTATTTTTAATGCTTTTTTGATATTAAACAAGAAATGTTTTTTTTTTTTTAATAATCTTATTTAACAATAATTACGAGTAAGTACTGTATGTACGTAGTATAAAGTAAGGTGCCTAATCAACTAAGCTTAAACTAAAATTAAATGGTTATAGAAAAATTGCATAAATTAATACAAAGTTTGGCCTCCTCTGTTATTGAGAACTTGCTGGCACCGATTATTCATAGAATCGATGAGACTGTTAATGTTATCCTGCGGCAATTACTCCCAATGAAATTTTAGTAAGTCCATTAGTTGTTGGGTTATTGTCACTCCATCCAAGTTCTTTAAAACACGTCTCTGGAGCATGTCCCATGCATGCTCGATGGAGTTAAGGTCTAGCGATTGTGCAGGCCAAGGCAATACCTGAATGTTTTCTCTTGCAAAGTACTCCCGTGTGTGCAAAGCTGTATGCGAACGCGCATTGTCATGCATCAACGTGTAATCGGAGCCAAGCGTTTATGCGAATGGACGGACATAAGGCCATAGAACATCCTCAACGTAATTTACATCCTTCATGTTACCATTTACAAAAACGAGCTCGCTTCATCTGTTCTTCATAATACCCGCCCATACCATAACTGTTGAGCCGTTGTATGGATGCACTTCCTGAGCGCACCTCAGTCTTTCAGTATTTCCAGTACGACGATACACTCTTACCCTTCTAGTATCAGGCTTGAACCCTAATCGAGACTCATCGCAAAATAAAAATTGACCCCATTGTTCCCGGGTCCATGTAATGTGTTTTCTACACCATTCATAACGACGAGCGCGATTCCCGTGACGTGTCGGTGGGTACCTAATTGGCCGTCGTGCTCGTAGGCCATATGCAGTCGATTTCGTATAGTTTGGCAGCTAACAACCACACTACTTGAGTTTTGTAGCCTTAAACCTATCTATTGGACAGTTAACATCGGCCGGCGTCTTGCAGTCAGTTGTATGTATCGTTCTAGTCGTGTGGTTGTACACCTTCCTCGACCTGGATGCTGCTCAGCAGGATCTCCCGTGTTAGTGTAACGCTGATGAAGTCGGCAAATAACACTTCTGTTGACACCTAAATACCGGGATACCTGAGATTGACTTCTTCCCGCTTGCAAAATGTTTCAAAAACCAAATTTGTTCAAAACTTTTTCCAAATTATTGTTTAAATCATAAAATTGATAAAGAATAAAAAAATTTAATAAGCAAAGAAAACGTTATAAGATTCGAACAAATGCATTCGCTTATGAATTTGTGAAAAAAAAAAAAACAAATGATACTCGAATTTTTTTTAAAACCAGACAGTGTCCTCTACACCAAAAAAGTTTACATAGGTATTACTTGGTAAGAAATTATATAAGAATTGATTAATAATTTGAAATAGTATGTGTTGCTTAAACTTTTTTGATGTGTATACATTGAACGGTTCCCACGCACATTTTCGTATATTTATATGAAATAAATTACCTGAATGGTACGATTTTGAATTTTTTTTGCTAAATAGAGTAAATAGCCTTAGAAACGATTTGTTACAAAGTTAAAATTTGGAAGTAATAAATTTGGCCTCTGTTTATTTTGATTATGATTATTATACAAATGTTATTGATCCACGGTTGAAAATCTATCACTGAAAACATTATTCGAACACTGAAAAATATATTATGGGACGATTATAATATTGTTACATGTTATTTACATAGTTGTTTTTGATTACTGACGAAAATTTAATCATGGTTTATGTAATATTTATATTGTGTCAGAGGTTTGGTTATCAAGTACATATAACATATGATATTATTACATTACCACACATATTCCTTATATTGACAGATATCATAAATGGTATTGTAAAATATAATGTCACTATCGGTTGCATTTACAAGAATAACAACAAATATATAAAAGCATCAACACATTTTTTAAAGAATTAGTAAATAAATCATGAACATTAGTACAGTTCTTTTTGCCTTTGCTTTATTATTATGCAAGGTAAGATAATTTCTAATAAAACGTTTATGTATTACAAAATCATATACAAACTAATTAAATTTTCTTGGTAAAATTTATTATAATGATTTTTTTCTATTTCAGACACAGGCACAAATTTGTGGCCCGCCTATATTGCCACCGCCTTTACAAACACCAGTAATATCAAATCCACCACAAATAATACCCGCGCCTCAATTGGGTACACCTGTAGTTGGAACAACTATCATTGATAACTCCCTGTCGAGTGCCTTAGCAAACGTGCTTCAACTGCTTATTGTAAGCGACTTGATAGAGTCAACATTAAACACAGCTTTGGGTCACCACTGTGTGCCGTTACCAAATACAATTTGTGAAACGATTGTACCACAACCAATTGTGTATTCCCCAACAGTGGAGATATTATCACCTATACCAGAGTACATCGTACCACCGTGTTCACCAGTAATTGATTTTGTACCACCGCGTGCACCAGTTATTGATGTTATACCAAAACACGGACCGGTTTGTGATTTTGTACCCCAATTTGCACCGAGTATAGATGTTTTGCCAACGTGTCTGCCTGTTATTGATTTTACACCGTCATCTAATACAATTCTTGATTTCGTTCCACAGTATGGCCCTATAATTGATTATTTACCGCAATGCTCACCAGTTATTGATTTCATACCATCTAAGGCTCCCGTTTTAGATTTTGTGCCTCAATATGGACCGGTGATCGATTATAAACCATGTGCACCAAATTTTGATTTTATACCGTCAAGTGGGCCAATCATAGAATTTATGCCACAAATTTCACCGGTTTTAGAGTATATGCCTGCATGCGGACCTGTTTTTGATTATATACCTCCATGTGGAACATTTGTTGAACCTTTACCGAATATATACGGTGAATATGTACCTGTTTCTAATTATTGTGGTGGTGTTGCAGACTTTTCTTATACGCCAAATGTAATAGGCTGTTCGACAGAAATCATTGGCCCGCTTCAGATGGCGCCTATTGTTCCTAAATGCTACAACGGTTTACCGGAGGTAATCAGTCCACGCGGCAATATGGGCTCTCTAGGCACTGAGTTACTTTTTCCAGCTACTGTTCCTACACAAGTAGCTTGTAACATTGGCAATATACCTACATCTTTACCTTGCGTCAGTCTAAATGTAGAATCTTGCCCATGCGGTTGTGGCTATGGAAATAATATTATAACAAATCCATATTTTTATTCATTTGAATCATAATCATCAATTCAAAAAACAAAACAATCATCATGTATTTTCTACTTATGTATGTAATTAAATAAGTTGTAAAAATAAGCAAACAAATTTTATTAAATTTTTGTCTGTATATTCCATTTATGCAAACATAATTTTGATCACACACACACACACACACAGACGTTTTGACATGTGAAATTTGCAGTAATATTTTTAAAAACCGTAATTATTTGAAAAATTAAATAACTTATACGAAAAACGAAAGTGACGATTAATAAATAGTAGAACCGACATATTAATTGTAAGCTGAGTAACGGAACAAAATAAACTGCGCTAGACAATAAACGTAATAAAATATGGTTCACAAATCATCGTCGATAAACGAGGTATTATCGATATTAAAGATTTTAATATTGATTTGTTTTTGCAGTGTTCATACTAGTCTGTACCAGTCAAAGTAATTCATCAGTTCGTAAAATATATTAGAAATGACTAGAAAGTAAACCATGTTCGTTTAATGGCAGACCCTCGTTTATTATGCTCGCTAAACAAATTCAACATCTGTGCATATTTATTGTTTAAATTATACAAAAAAAAAAATAGTTTTTTTAACTTCAAATGTAAGGCTTTTACAACAAATTCAACATAATCATCACAGTATGCTTTTTAAATTGTCTTAAGAATAAGTATTGTGTTATTAGTAAAAATACACTTTAAAAAGTTTAATAAGTTATTATTTTTACAAAGGTTAATTCAATGATGCTTAGTGATTAAATCTTTAAATAAAAATGAAGTTTGTTAAATCACGAAAAACTATTTTATGTATATAGAGACTATAAAGTAATAATGAAGAAGCGAAAAATTTTTTATTACATTTTTCGATAAAAGTTTTAAGTTAATTTGGTATGGTGTTGATGATTGGATGATATAATACTGTCTACCGCAGATATCGACTTCTTTTTACAATCAATTAAATATTAAATAAACTTATATATTTGATTTCATTTGAACATGTTAAACATTATTATTTTGAAATAAATATTTTTTTAATATTATTGCAGAAGTAAAATAAAAAAAGTATATCGTAAATAATTTATTAATTTAATTTATAACAATAATTTAAATAAAAAGTTATAACATTTAAACAAAATTACGAAGTATGTTTACAATATTTGGAAGTAAACCTTTGTTACATGAACCTCCAATAGCATTTCCCTCAAAATATGGAATAAAACTTGATGAAATGACCTTAGGGTTAAGAACTGGAGCAGTAATTCCGTTTGTTAAAATCGGGTTTGAGTAAATAGGATTCTTGCAACCACAGGACGACGACTGAGACGATAGCACTTCGTTTAAAATTGGCGAAACCAATCGTAAAACCATATCTGAAGGTCCCTTCGAACTTTGTAACAAATTACATACAGTCATTAGTTGTAATGTATCAGCTAAGTTTTTGCATATAGCTGGAGAATAATCGGTAATGATTGTTGTTGGTCCAGGAATAACGTTGGCAATTGGAACTTGATGAACGGAGTTGCAAGCATTACAATGCGTTTCTATTAATGCATTTTGCGGTGAAAAAGTTGGTGTCACAGGTTGGGAAATAAGATTTCTTGGAGATTCAGCTATAGCTTCGTTAATAACATTACATGTTGGCTGCCTGTTTACACACTGCGCTTTTACTAACTGAAATATATACAAGTATTATTTAAAAAAATCCCTGATTTTTTTGCTGATTTATTTCATAGTAAAATCAAATATGGTCGATGCACATATTTTATTTGATATTTCATTAGAAAAATATAAATAATTGATAATAAATAACAAACTTAAACAATTTTTAATGTGAATTTTTACAAATAAAAACTTTTAGGTTAACGTACCTTATATTGTACAATAGACAAGCAAGAAAATAATAACAAAGAGTTAGTCATTTTCATTTCAGCCGAATCGTACAATTCCTTTTAAAAGTTTGTGTTTATTGGTACACTGTACAAAAGCCTTTAATATTTATGACTAGCTTATCTAAAAGTCGTGTTCTATCAAGCTACTTATATCTATTAATTTATTTTATAACCTGTTAAGGTTAGATAAAAAATTATCATGTGATTTGCAATAGTCGATATTATATGACGAAGAAATATATAAGAAATGTAATAAGAGTAATGTGATAGCAGAAGTCTTCTTTTTGTACAGTAAAAAAGAATAAAAAACGATTTCATAATAAATATTGGTATATATACTTACAACAATTTAAAATAAAAGAATAAAACTCTGGAACATATTATAAGAAGAATTTGGAATAGAATTGTAACGTCGATGTAAATTAGTTACGATTTAAATATTTTACCTTTTTTCGTAATATCTAATTTGTCGTTTCTCCTAAAAAGAATAGTCACGCAACTATAAAATACTGTTTATAAATAAGCATTAATTAAGTAAGTATTTCAAACGATTCTTAATAATCAAAGCAAAAAATGATCTGGTAGTGTAATTTTTAACTTCCCAATGAGTAATTTTAATGTTTGTTTAAGGCGTACATATTTACTTAGCTTATAAGTATTTATATGGCATGAAACTGTCACTCATCGCTATCAGAGTAATATTTTATTCGGTATACTGATTTTGTTTCTCTTTATCAATGTTGTAAGTTTTTGTTCGTAATTAATTATACTTTAATAGAAATTATGTTTCGATTATCTACATCATTCTTCATTTTTATTATTACACATTAGAGGCTCACTCAATAAACTTTGTTCAGAGAAAATGATTTTAACGCCTGAATACCTTAAATTTATTGAAAAACTTAGAGATTTATAGAAGAATATAGAGAAGTCACTAAGGAATTTACTAAATAATAAAGAACTTATATTGCGTCCTACATCCGTAAATTTGCCTCGTGGATTAGGTTATTTTCCGTCAACTGTACCAGATGTGAAAGCAACATATTTAGACAGCTATATTTTAAATGGAGCAAAAGATATTCAAGAAATCGAAAACAAAATTATACCAATAGCTCTTCCGTGTAGTTATGGCACGCTGCCTCTCCGTTTTGTCCTTTTTCTCTCCTTTAATCAAGCCTATAATATTATGAACGTGAAGAATCTCGTTGCATCACCAACATAGCCTAACAAATGAAAATAGGATTAGGCGTCAAATTTTGCTAAAAAGTTAATAATTTAAAAAATATAAATGAATTTATGAATTTTTATACCGATTAAAGCAGTTTTTTTTATATATTAATAATACCAAAAATTTGGGACAGGATTCACTTAAAGCGTATATAGGTTATTTATAAGGATGATGGAATCTCGTGCTATATGATTAGATCTCCATTTAACTTAAGTTTTCGGATTTGGGGGAAATACCTCCGCATACTTGATATAGCGGGGGCAAGGACTGGTTATGTCAGACTTGCACCGACTAAAACCTCCACGATATTCCATCAACGCCGCTTTACGGTGGGGTCACGGGAACGCTTGCGCAAACCTCCGCAACCCAGCCAGCGCTGGCCGCAACGTATGGCCTCCTCTTAGGGGAGGTAAACCTCCCCTATCTCCCTCCCTGTAAGACTAAGTGGAACACACGCGCCTTCTTCTCTGGCCTCTTACGCCCAAATGGACAACGAATCCCGCCCGAGTCCGTCACCCAGTTACCATGGGAGTCAAGAGGACAAGCACCAGAAAACACAAGTCCTCCAAACCACCTGCGGCGTATTTGGTCTTGGGCTCCGCCGCCAACTGAAATTCGGCCGCGGAAGATAGAGAGAGCGGCAAATGGCAATACCGACACTTCTCTCCCCCCGCTACTCCACAACGGCTACAATGGCGGCGCGATTAACGCCTCAATGGCCGTATGCTGACTCCGCAGCCCACTGACGCACATCCGAGGCAGGCTCTTTAAACCCACATGGAGTGGCCACCTCGAGCGAGCTCTACGCCTCGGGCCGGCCAAGTAGGTTCCTATTTCCTTCACTGTGAGTGTCCAAGCCACGGTTACTAATCCCGTCCACCACGACAAGGCGAGAACCAGTTCGGGAGGGAGCATTAGAAACCTAGTATAAGTGATTCATGTTAACATGTTTTAAAAAGTTAGCGAGGTGTCGTTATCGCTACAAACCTTAAATAAATCTCCTTAATAAAAACTTAATAAGACTAAAGAAGATTTAACGATTAGTTTTATGTGCATAAATACTTATACAATATTTGTATACAAACGTTAAAATAAATGATTACATTGCTAGAAAATTTTGTTTAACATTGTTTACTGTATTTTATTTTTTTTATATATATTATACCTAGTGATCTAAAATATTAACGTTTTTAAGCTCTTTCTTTAAATTTGTTAATAAGATTCCAACCCAGATTGTCCCAAGAATCTGAGTGTGATACTCAAAATATTTATCATACTATAGACACAAATCTGAGTTGCTTAGTCTATTATAATTGAAAATAGGCTTTTAAATTAATTTAAAATTTCTAAGTTTTTATGAAATCTTACAAAATAATGAGGGTATGATATATAATTTAATCAGATTTTATTACATTAAATTTGTATTCATATTGTCACTCCAATTAAATTAAAAAAAAATCGAAGGTAATTGGTTGTTAGGTTGTAATATTTTAGTCCTTCGTCTTTCTGTAGAGAAACAAAAATGAATCTGTCAAATTAACTTCAGAGAGTTTACATTAAGGTTATATCTTCGTTTCACTTTTCGCGAGAAATTAATAAAAGTTATTAAAAAAGGTAGTAATAATGGTGGAGGCACAAAAATACAGAATCGAACAAGAGATGACCAAAATGGTTAACGAATTGGACAAAAGTTATTTAAGGAAAATGCAGGTAAAATCTTGAAGGTTAGGATAACTGTTGACCTTATGCAATTTATCTTGAATAATTCACTCACTTAAAACGTTTACGAAGTTGTCTTTAATTCTATGAAACACTGATTTCTTTTTAAATACGATATTTAAGGAAAGAATAATTAATAATTATTCATTGTCTTATAACCTAGTGGTACATAAAGCAATTATAACTGATCGAAACCTCTCACTACTATAGCATTGGTTTATGAAGATTATGCTATAGATGTTTGCATTTAATTCTTATTACAGGGTGATATGCATAGATGTGCTGCCAAATGCTGTGATGATACACAAACACCATTAGAAAGAGTTCATGGCTGCATTGAAAATTGTACAGTTGCACTAAATCAAGCAAATAATTACGTCCAGGTAACATCAGAACCTGACATTTATTAAGTATACATAAATTTATTTTTCTTATTTTTATTTTTGTGATTTTTGTCACAATGGATATATCAATCCCATCTTATCTATTTCCATTACAATAACTTACTTATTACTAAATATAATATGGCATAGCAAAATTTACAAAGTAAATTAAAAAATGTTCTAGACAAAACAAATCAAACCAATTCTGTCAGAGTCATTAGATCTCTGGTAATTTTCAAAGTTGGGTCTGCCAGTATGGATTGTATCAGTCCCACATCCATTATATTCATGTGACTGTGTTTACTTAAAATTGTATTCCTTTTTTTCCTATTCTGTTCACATTTATACATAAATCTAATGAAGTTGATATAAAACTTATAGATAAAGTTGATGTGGATTTTTGTTATGGTGTACTTTATATTAAATCATACTGTAGTAGTTTTAATTTAAATTCCTCAGGCTTAATCTATAAGTTGTTTTATGTTTTGGGTCATGTTTTCCTCTTATACAGTGTTAGAAAAATACATTCACCTTTGCAAAATAGTTAAATTAGTAAGGCTAATACTGCTATAGTTTTTATTCCTATGTAAAAACTTTTTGTCTTACACATGGTGAATTAATTAATGCTGATGATAGGGAGTTATTCATATACTTATGCTTTCTCATATTTTTTTCCATATAAATTTATTATAGTCACAAAAATTTATTAAACACTTATAAATAATTTAATTTCAGAGCGAGATTAATCACTTCCAGAATAGGTTGCAAAGATGTGTAATGGACTGCAATGATACAGCGAGAGATAGACTTGGTCCTGATCCTAGCCAAGAAATTGTAAGTTCCACACTTCAAGTAGTGTTCTGGCTTCACTGGGCTTTAAATTAATTTAAAAAAATCAGGAAAGGTCATGAAAAATCTAAGTGATATATAACCTATTTCCATTGTGTCATTACCTATCCATTTAGTTAAATCAGCTGATTATGGAAGAGATGGATAGCTAATTTTTTTTATTAATTTGCTTTTCATTATAAGTAGTGTGCTAATATTTATAAGTATAAATGAAACATATTTGTTCCTTCATGTAGTTCTGTAAGACTTATCTCTGCTAACATGTGTTTATTTATTCTAACAGTATATGATTAAAACTTTTTAGGTTTTAGAGAGAATTGTGTCTGTCTGTAATGAGCTCATTGTAGTAATATATGAAAAATTATATTAGTACTCTATTTTTAGATCATATTATCACTATAACTGACAAGTGTCTATCTAGGTCAATTCACCTGTACATTATGTAAAAGAAATCCCTGCTATGAAATTTTTCAATTTATTATTTACATTGTATTTTTACTCTTTTCAGATTGACAAATGTACTATAGACTTTGAGAAGTGTGCAGTCAAATGCGTGGATAAGCACTTGTCTATATTACCCGGTATGATGAAAACCATGAAGTCTGTATTGGCTAGTGGTAAACCACCACCGGTTAAGGATGACTGAAACAAATAGTGTAGAAAAAAATGAAGTGCATTGCATTCTCTCTGTAATGTATTTGCATGAGTAGATATTATAGTACTAATATTATAAACAAGAATGAAAATTGAAAACAGTCATCGAACAAGAGCTCATGTTTGTTAATATCACTGATTATGGTTATACAATAAGTATGTATAAAAGATATAATTATATTATCAAGAGTTCCTGTTGTATGTTATTTATTATATTAAAAAATTAGTGAACGGTAACATTCTACACACATTTTCAATAAACATCTATGCAACTAAAATACTTTTGAATCATTTACTACACTTTACACAAACACATGTATATTTTTCATAATATTATTAACACTACATATATTAATTATATATCATATATTAAATTTTAATAATATTTTTAAGGAAATGATTATGCCAAATATTTATACTTTACACTTGGTATTAATAGAATGTAAGGAAAAAGAAATTACACATTTTATAGAAACAATGCATGGAACAAAAAGAGATCTATCTCAGTTACATCAACCCTTTGCACTTGATAGTATATTTTCATACGTACAAGTCATCAAATTCAGACATTTAATACCATTTTTACTGATATTCTATGTTTACCTTAATTATTATATAAACAAGTTATCATATAAAATGTTTATATTTTAACACTGCACATGGTTGGTGATTCTTTTGTTGATCAATACTCGGAATTCGAATTGTGGGGTTAGATCGCGTGGTGAGTGAGAGTCACCTTTCGAGTGCAAATGGTTAACATATTACATTTAGTTTTTTAGAGAAAATTACTTATTGAATCTGTTTATTATTCATCAACGTGTTTAATTTGCAATATTAAACTTGATTTTATTACACCTGTTTCAAAATATTATAAACAATATTTTAATACCTATGGTTTAATTATGTGGGTTGTTACAGATATTATTTATATTTAAAATTTTAAATCGTTTAATAAACTTTTTTATAATCGTAAAGTTAAAATTGTTTATATGGTCATTCTGTAGATTTTATTAATATTTATAATTGTTAAGATATGTCATTTTGTAGATTTTTAGATCAATAAATTACGCGTCCATAGCACAATGCTTTAAATACGGCTAGAAAGTCTAATTCTATAACAAACCAATTTTGTGAATCGTCACGGGACATAATTATTTTAATAGATGTTTTATATATCGCACGACCGGTGCAACACTGTTGTTAATGAAAAAATATAATTTGACAAGAATAGCGTTTAAAACTGATATTTTACTTACATACTTAAATATGATACTTTCAGATTTAAACAAGATGAATATATAAGATGGTTAAACTATGTCGTCAATTTTTAGCTTCTTATTGAAAAAAAAAAATGACTCGTAATATAAAAAATATACAATTATTACATTATTTAGCTGATTTTTAAAATTTTGTAAGTGACAATATCGCATCGGAAGTGCGATATATTAAAATTTTTATACTTAATAAGTTTTAAGAATTCTGTCTTTATTAAAAATGTTTACCCAAATATTCCATTTTGAACATCAAATACTTCATTGACGTTAACCAAATATATTGTAAATATTGTTCTATTAAATTCTTTATGAAATATAAACGGCTGCGTGATACTATCACACTGATGAGAAGTAATTCTAATAATTATTTTAATTAGAAAGGTAAGAATTTGTTATAGTAAATGAATTTTATTATTGCATCCAATATTTAATGTTGACAGGAAAGGAATAAATTGTTTATTGTCTGCCAAGTATAACATAAAAGATTAGTTACCATTTAATAGATTAATTTTCTCTTAATAATTTCTTGTTACATAGCATAGAAATAAAAAAAAACTAGCTAAAAGTTTTCATAGTTTTTATTTTTTTTTAATAATGAGAGTTTAAATGTCATGAATCATGTTTTTATTATTAATAACCTTTTCTTGAAACAAACCTATAATATTTGCCTTTATGTTATTACCTTTAAGAAGTTGCCAATTTGTAGATAACTTTTAATTATTATTCTGTATTTTCATGCACCCTGACATTCATCTTCGATCAACCCTAAAGTAGACTGGCGGTGAATGTTATTCAGCCCTATGTACAAAATGTTGTGCATTAAAGCTTATAAAATAAATATATAATATAACAAACGTTTTCACATATTAAACGTTTAACATTTCATATGAGATAATCAGGAATATTAGATTCATATTATAATCACCATATTAGGTCACCTTTTTTTCGTACTTACACATGTTATAAACTTTTCACTCTAATCCGACCAGTATCCATGTCTATGAAAAAAACTTGTTCAACATCAAGTAAACAATCCAACTCATCCAAATCACATTCATCTCAATTCTATTCTTCCCTTTCATGTCTAGTTCTGGAAGCCTGTGTGTATAACCAGCTATCTTCATTTATCACAAAACATAACCTGTTCAGTTCTTTTCTTTTATTT
This sequence comes from Pharmacophagus antenor, assembly GCA_018245475.1. Lineage (NCBI taxonomy): Eukaryota > Metazoa > Arthropoda > Insecta > Lepidoptera > Papilionidae > Pharmacophagus > Pharmacophagus antenor. The sequence continues at coordinate 3,747 of DWQX01002487.1, read as the reverse complement.
TCTGTATTTATTAACTTTTTCTCTTGTAATTTATGTGTTGTACTTATAACTTTGTCTACTCATTCATTGTAACGTAACATCTGTATTCTAAAGATCTTCAACTTTACACTCAAGCTGTGAACTATAACAATCCTACAAGCAATTACTACGTTAAACCACAATTTAGACGCACTAAAAACCTGGCCGATACGTTAGGGTCTTTCTGTCATCATTAGAAGTTCTAGATTCACATTGACACAAAATTTGCTACAGATCCTCTATGATGGTTATTTAATACCTCTTTCCAATTCGATAATTTACCTAGGTTTGACCATTGATAAAATCTTGAGTTTGAATGCACAGGTCACAGTAGTTCACAATAAAGTTAATGAAACCTTACGCCCTTATACCTTTTGAAATAATATTTTCTACTTTCAACCAAAATCTTACTTGTGCAGACTCTTATATTTCTAATCCTAGATTAAGCTGATGTGTTCTTCTTAATAAGCTGGAGCGTCTTCAAAATAACTCTTAGATTTATCTGTGGTCTTCGTAAGTTTGACCATATTTCACAATATCGTACGCAGCTTAAATGCTCAACTATCCGACAGAGACTCATTTTCTGACTTCGTTTATCTCTATTTTTCATTCTAAATAATCCTGCTTCGCCGCCGTACCTCAAAAAAAGGTAGTTTCTTTTACTATCGACAGTGCACTGCACTTTTTTACAATAACTTAATTTTCGTTTCAACGCATCTTTACAGATTTTTTGGCAAATCCTTTATAATTCATGAAAATGGAAATGCGTTATGCATACCGCCCGACCAGGGAAAGTTCGTGACGTTTATGTGGGACTCCCTGGTAGTGAAGCTCCACGGTATACCAACTAAAACTGGTGTTCTGTCTCACGCCAATTGGCGGGGCTGCGAGCACGTGAATGCATTCTTCTACGGCGTTGCTCGTAAAAGCTCGCCATTGCCGGGAGCTAATTTAAAGCCGAGACGGGAGATCCGGTCCGCGACCATTGTCCCCCCGGCCATCGCGAGGTGTGCGGCCTTTTCAAATGACTCCCCCCGGGCTGTGATTAGGGTGCCATCCGCATAGCAGATGACATCCATCCCGGGGATAGTCGCGCCGCGCAGCACCCAGTCAAATCCGATATCCCACAGGAGAGGGCCTAAAACGGACCCCTGCGGAACACCAGACTCAACCCGATGACTACGCAGCTCACCGCCTCTGGCCACGTATACTACCTCGCGATCGGCCAGGTAGTGGGACACCAAACGCTGGAGGTACTGCGGCAATCGAAAGTACCGCAGCGCCTTCAGGATGGTCGCGTGGGGGATGGTGTTAAATGCATTGGCGATGTCAAAAGACACCGCCAACACCACATCCCCCACGTTGATCGCCTCCTCGACAGTACTCCTCAGCCTCGAGAGTTTTGTGGACCATTGTGGAGCGTCCAGCACGAAAACCGTACTGGCACTCCGACAAGTTCGGCCCCCCCGACGCCAGGTGGTCCAGTAGTCGACCAGCTATGACCCTTTCGAACACCTTGGCGTCCTCCTCGAGAAGAACTATGGGGCGATACGCCTCCGGGGAGTCCTCGAAGCCTGTCGGCCGACGCGTCCACTTCGGTACCGGCGTATGATGGTGAAAACCACGCCTGGACAAACGCAGCCTCGGCGGCCGCTTCCTCGTCCAGGCGGGTCAGCGCCCATCTGGGGAAAAGCCCCTTCTGGGCGCTACGCCGACCGGTCTCGCCCGTAAAAGACGAGACCTCGAAGCGGACGTACCTGTGATCCGACAGGCTCTCTGTCTCCGTGATGACGTGCCAATTACGGACCTGCGCTGCAACGGCGGGAGTGGCGAACGAAACGTCCACCACGGATCCCCCCCACCGCCTCACGCAGGTCTGGACTGATCCCCTGTTAAGGATGAACAGCCCTATGGATGCCGCCCATGACTCCACCGCCAATCCACGACAGTCGGTGGTCGGGTTGCCCCACGCCGAAGATCTGGCGTTTAAATCGCCAAGGAGCAACATCTGGTACGGTAACTGCCGCAGAATAGTTGTCGACAGCTGCAACAGATACTGCTCGAATTCGGCGAGGCGCCGGTTGGGTGAAAAATACACCCCGACCACCGTCAGCCCGTCCCTTGCGGCCACCACATAGCCATTCCCTCTCTCCCTTAAGAAGAAAGGGACGGCGTCTGCGGATGGCCGCGAGACGATGGCGACCGACACCACGAGGTCTCCTATCCAGTTGTGGCGGTCGAGCACGTAGTACGGCTCGGCCGCCACCGCGACATCAATGGACCACTCCGCCATGGCCTGGACAAATAAGTCCTGGACCCTGGCAGAGTGGTTCAGGTTCGCCTGAAGGAGCCGGCAGCTATGGACACTAGCCATCAGTGGTCCATAGCTGTAGCCCCTCCAGACATCCCCGCCTGATTGGCAGAGGCCCGCTGGGGACGCGCGACGGCCGCGTCCTTGCCTTTCACGCTAGGAGGGCGACATTTGTCACCCCCCATCGCGTGCCCAGCCGGCCTCTTGCTCGTTGCGCAGACGGCGCAGTGAGGCTTCCTATCACAGGCGGAGGCGATATGCCCCGCCTCACCGCACAGTCTGCACAGCAGCGATCTGTCCACCGTTGACGGGCAACAGGCCCGCACGTGTCCGAGCGCATAACACTTGTGGCAGCGCATTGGTTGCACTGCCAGCGCCCGGACCACGGCGGAGCTGAAGCCCACCAATATCCTTCCTTTTTCCAGGACAGCCCGCGAGGCGGCCACCGGGCACATGACGCGCATGCGCCCGAGACCCCCGCGGCCCGTCCTGATTTCGTCGGCCTTGATGGCGTCCGCAGGGCATCCCCCCACAGACGCCACCGAGGCGACTACCTCCTCCTTCGTCACCGTGTCGTCCAGGTCTAGGATCTCCAGGGGCGAAGTCTTCACCGATCTGGAGACCCTGGCCACGTCTGCTATGACTTCCCGGAGCTTGCTGGCGAAAGAGTCAGCGTGCCGGTCTTTGTCCGCCCTCGGGAACTCGAACAAACGAGCCCCGGTCTGCGTCCGCCGGCACGTGACCCTCTCTAACCCCAGCTCCTGGGGCCTGACGCTCTGTCGCGCCCGCGTCAAGACAGACTGGTACGTCTCTCCCTTCTCGACAGCGTCGGGAGAGAGCGTAACCACAACGGCCGCCGTCTTGGGCGGCGACGGCCGTTTCTTCACCTTGCTCTTCTTGTTGGGGGACGGGTTCGCCGCTGGTTTGCGGCCCGGCCCCGTGTTCGTCCCTGTTGCGGCCGCCTTGGAGGCCGGGACGACTGCCCCCTGCTGGGGCCTCTTCTTTTTCCCCCTCTTCACCCTTCACTCGACCGGTCCCGAGGCGGAGGCAGTCGGCTTCTCCTTCTGGGCCTGGGGGGCTGGGGGTGAGGACTTTTTCCCCACCCCTTTCCCCTTGGCCGTTGCCGGCTTCGGAGTCGGCGCCGGTACCGGCGCCGGTGCCGGGTTCGGGTCTGCCCTCCTCTTGTCCGCCGCTAGCGGCGGACGGACCGTTTTGACCGGCAAGAGCCGATTTTCGAAGGAGGCCAAGCAGGTTCGGGTGAATTCCCGGTCTTGTATAAGGACCTCCCGGAAGGTCTCTTTAAAAGCCTCCTGGGCGTCGACCGGCGTGGCTGCCTCCGAAGCCTTCGCCACCTTAGACGCGCTGAGGAGCTGCTTCTTGAGCTCGTCGAGCTCCCTCCTCAGCGCGTCTATCTCCTG
>DWQX01002486.1:0-21530 GCA_018245475.1 Pharmacophagus antenor | reverse complement strand
CCATAGAAACCGAAAAGTATAGCTCGTTACACAAAGTAAGTGAATATGAATTAAATGTAATAAAATATAATTGGTACGATGACATAAGACAACATTAGAAATAAAAAGAAGAAAATTTTTTTTTTTGTCGGAATTGAAATAGCACTCAATTGACACATGATATTAAGTGACAATGAGGCAGTATTAGGTGAAAAATGATCAGCGAGTTCACTATCGCTGTAGCTCCGAATTCAAACCTAAGACCTGTTGTATTTGGCAAGTGGTAAACTTCTGCGCCACGGAGTCGTTTAATATAACATTACAAAATTTTATTATGTAGTATTTCTGTCTTCGAGCTTGCTCAATAGGTATCATACATATTGTCTATATTATTATCAATAATTAAGCACTTACCTATCATGCATTACTCGAGTCAAGAGTATAACTTAAGTCAATCATGAATAAGTTACATTTGAACCGCGCAACATCAATCAATACAATGTGTGAGATATACTAAAATACTACGTTATTGGATATAATTGCTTTGAGCCAATGGAATCATTGTTTCTACTAGCAATAACGCCGATATTTCCTTGTAGTTTTTGTGCAATATTATTTTATTGTTCTATTTTTATTTTAATATTGAAACGTGTTCGTAGGAGGATAATTTGTAAATCGTGAATCACGTTTAAATTTTTGTTGTAAGTGACCATTGTTCTATAATATTTTTATGTACATCTTATAACTGTACAACATACGTATTTATACATCTGTTCCCCGATTAGCATGGTATTCGATTACAAGATTACGCTTTAACGCGATTTTTGAATCACAAAAAAAAATAAATATTTATGGTCTTATTCTGAATAGTTAGCTAATAATATTTGTAAAAATTCTGATACTTTAAGCTATAAAGACCTTAAATATTTCTATTTATGTACTGTATTGTTTCAGAATAAAAAATCAGAATAAAACCAGAAAGATTTTTTGTTGTGATTCAAGAACCACGTAAAGCGAAATTAACAGGTATATTCTTTGACAATTTCGTTAGCGAAAAATTTTATGTTTCATTTATTATTATATGTTTCAACGTTCTGTGCAAGTGTTTCGTTGAAATTATAATAACAAGTATAGGAAAATATTAATGCACGTTTCGTTTAAAAAATACTGACACGTGGCTAATTTTGTAACGATATCACACACATCAATGATATCGACGATTAGCCATTTCATAAATAATTATATCAATTTTTCTATAATAGTAATAATATCAGTAGGCGGTTAATTTCTTACGCCCAAAAAATAAATTTGAATGTTTTATTTAATTAAGTCATTCGTCATGACGAGTTTTTTTTCGAACATTCTTTGGAAATAGATTTTTTTTCTACATATAAAACGTTTAATTCTCATTTCATAGCCTATTCACATTACAAATCGCATAGAATTATTGATAGTTTCTTTTAATTATTATATCATTCTCTTTGAGGGTTAATTCATATAATTAAAAATCTTATAGCTTTAAATAAATTTAGACAAACGGTATGCAACCGATCTCGAATGATCTAATTTAATAAATTTGTAAAATATACTAAAACTTCTAGCTACTACACCCATACATGTGTTCTTTTAATTTACATGTCACAATGCGTGCAATCTGCTTAAAATACCGTTTATTATTTTTTCAATGCTCAAAATAACGTATATTGTGTATAGGTGAAATATGAAAGTGAAATTAAACAAACGTAAATATTTTGTAGTCCCAATAATCAAATATTGAAAAGGTCTGACTCCACTTCGAGGTGTTCATTCAACCCGTTTAGAGAAGGGGAAGCTTTATTTTACAGTGAAATGTCTGTTTCATTAAGGCTCTCAATAAAGAAATAAATATTGAAAAGATGATTAATTACCTGGATAAGAAAATTCATGTTGGTTCGCTGTGGTTTATATTATCAGTACTTCATATCGATTTCACGTTAAGGAATAATCAAATGAAAGTTTTGACAATTTACAAACTGACAACAGATGATTAAAAGTAATACAAGAAATTACGATTTTTCTAAAATATTCATTAAATATAATGGAACGCTTACTACTGCGATATTATTTGTGCTTTATTAATATTATCCCAGCGGTTATAGTCTGTCTATACCTATGAACACTATTATGGTCAGCGAAAATGTAAATCAGAAGAAATATTTCAATGAGAAATTAAAACCTATCTGTTTAATTTATACAATTGGAAAAATACGTATACGTTAAAAGTATTCTAAATATTAAAAAAAAAGAAAAAATTCAATACTAATAACACAAAAATAAATAATTAATTACGAAGTTGTAACTCGTTTTAAATTAATTACTGTGAAAAACCTAGACTAATCGAAAATTTTTGTTCTGATAATATGAATGAAAATGAAACTAATGTAGATAATATAAACAAATATGTATATAAAAAGAACCAAAACAAAACGTGTAAATAACAACGTAAAAAAAGAGTAGCGTGAAAGGAGAACCACTTTGTTGTCGCAAGTAAAAAATGAAAATAAACACTGTCATCACGTTATAGATTTCCTTTAATACTGGAATGGAAATAACAAAATTTAAATTTCTTTTTTTCCCAATAATAGCGGTCAAATGAATTCTTAACCGGATATTGAGGTCTTTCTAGAACCAAATCTTAAAATTTCTTTATGTATTTAGCCATTAGCAGCCTACGGGCTTACTGTATAACTAGCGAATCAAATGTTCAATTAAACGTTTAATAATGTTCTATTTCTTAAAGTATTAATGACGATAACAATAGGACAATTAATATTAACCTCTTGTAATCTGTACATAATTTATTATCAAGTAATTGTAAACATTAACCTATCATCAATAACATCCAAAACCTGTATTTATAATAAATACACTAGCCGTCACGCGCTCGCTCCTCTCTTCTTAAGATTAATACCCCTTCCGTAAATGTATCAATTATCGAGTACATTGACTACGAGAAGAAAAAGTTTGTATTGAAATTTGAACCTACTCATTCTTCACTTAGGGGTGGTATTTAAAAAAAATGTTTTTAGTGGATCACTATGAACACACGCACCAAATTTTATGTCTCTAGTACCAGCGGCATAAGCTTTGCGTGAAGGTTAGTTAGTGAATCAGAAATACTGTCTATTGTGTTCCGAATTATAACGGTCAAAAAGATCAGGAAGTAATAGATGGATAATTTTCTTTTTGATATATAATCACGTTTCTTTCTGAAAACATAATTAAGTTTATGGACATATTTTATATTCTATACATGGATATATTTTAAAAACAATTGTTTGAATCTTAAAGACGCTTCATCTATTTAGCGTACTACGGGCTCAGATATTCCATAACTTTGAGAAAAAGCTATAATTATTATAAATTATAAAAAAAAATGTCTAACTTCTTTACTTTTTCAAATTTGTTATTTATGATTATAACTATAAGGTAAAATATGAAATAAACCATTATTTCAGCATTTCAGCATTCGTTGGTACAATTGGTACAATTTACACGTACTGCATTCATTAGTAGAAGGGATTTTCGTGGATTTACAATTCTCAATTAGGTGAATATTTAAGGTCTAAGTAAGGCCTTTGGACAGAATGCCCCTGATGGTAATTAAACAACAATACCCGGGGGCACATATGACGCAATACGTTTTAAAGGTGGTTCATTTTAAACCTCTTTAAATTTTATAATATAACAACGACGTCATAAAAGATATCTTACGTTTAAAAGAAATGTAAATCAAACAAAAGAACAAAAATATAGATTTACTAATGTATTAAAATTATAAGTACACGTGAAATATAAGATATACGTTTATTTATAAATATAAAATTCAAGGTCCTGACTGAATCACTGGCCGTCTGACTTGCCTATATATCAAAGTACAGCCTAAACTGCTAATACTAAAGAGATGAAATTTGGAGTGTGTTCTTTGTGTTGTCTAGATTTCACTAAAATTGTAATTTTTTTTATAAGTTCACTCCTTAGATGGGGAAGAGATAGCCGACGGTGAATAACGGTAATTTTAAATTAAAACAAAAACCACGTTAAGAGAACCGAGCGGCTAACGGTTAGTGTATATATATGTATAGTTAATAGTCTGTCATTATTTTTATTCTATGTACAATCTTATCTGCTTACATGACGCACGAGAAAACTAGAAAGTTTCATACTTGCAACATAAGCGTATTAAATAAATATCTACAAGTAAAATAGAATATGTTTCTATGAACTACAAACAATTAATGTGTCCACATTATTCTTTTGCAAATTTATCAGCTATGTACAATCGTTTAATGTATATAATATTTTTTTGTTTAATTAGGTGTCGATTTGAAAATGAATTTCATTGTTTTAGATGTTAGGTAGTAATTGTGTTAGGTATTTACGGGAGAAAAACATAAAAATAGTATTATAAATTATTTATATTGAGGTAATGTTTATTACTATACAGGTACATTATTATAATACAAGAGAATAAATAGAAAAATACTTTGATTCAACCTGCTCAGGAGATGATTCTGCTCAGTTGTTTTTTATATGCGGGCAAGGACTTGAACATGTTTTTGAATATTGGACGAGAACCAGTTTTAGTTCATATAAAACAAAGTGGAATAGTCATGCACTCTATATTTCTCAATTTGTGTCATCACTAAAAAAAAAACTAAAAATCTCTCTGTCTTGTCAGTTCTTCTTAGAAGAGGGTACGTTGCGAATACAGTATTTAAAACTATTTTACAATATCTCATTTAATTAAGTAATTTTTAGTTTGGTAAATCAACGCTTGCATGAAGGTCTCGCGCGGTTCTTTCCCGAACGTGATGATTAATCTTTATTAATTCGTGACAACATGAGTTTACCTCCAGAATAGCTCCAACGTGTGTTAAAGCGGCACCATCGTACGTTAGAATAAAATAAATAACAATTCAAGTGCAAGTTTCGGTTGTGCGTCCAAAAACATTTACATTTTTTTTCGTACGTAACCTTATTTGTCACTGTCATTATTGAATCAGATGTTACTTTTTATTTGTTATGTAAATTTTTACTTTATATACATGTAGAAATTTTGTTCATATTACAGTTGGATGCAGACATCATGTTGATAATTTTTATATTTTTAATGCCATCGGCAGTGTTCGGTTCTTGCGAATTGGACGAGGAAAATGGTTCGTATAAATATATATCTATCTCTTTCATCGTATCGGAGAAGACAAAGGACAGGATTTCTTACTGCTATGTCGTTGAAGATGATAATTTTAAACACATACAGTGTTTTGATTATAATTGGAAATTAGGGAAAAAAATACAAAGGAAATCCAAAAAACAGAAGTTTTTGAAACCATATAATAAAAAATATACATTGATTTAAAACGCTACTTATGATCAATATCTATGTTAAATAATTTAGTTTTTAACATTCCCTAAGTGTAACATGTTTATATGTACAGCAACCAACCCATATCGCAACAATAAACACGATATTATAATGCGAAATATGACGAATGGTGAATGGAATCTCTCAATGTAATACCTGTTAGGCATTATAATAAATTTATATTTATCAGAAATTTACAACAAAATAATAACAAGAGATTTACTTTTTAATTAATTTCTGCTGTTTTAGTCATAAAATTTGTTATACAAAAGGTTCTCATAAAAAAATTTTCTTTGATACCTTTTGTTTTGTTTTTTATACATTTATTACTAAGAATGTAACTAATATTAAACTATATGTTAAATGTTTACCAGTTAATTGCAAATCGCAATAAGTATGTTACTTTTGTTTATTTAATAACGATAACATACAAAATAGGTTTAAAATTCTCATAACACATTGTAAATTCATTCAAATATACACGGATTTATTTCATATAAATTAACTTACATGCAAATATACAAATGTTTTAAGTTTTGAAATTATGTCTATATGAAAGTATACAAGGTCGGTGTTCACGTAGTTTAAATTTATATAATTATGATAAAGTAGTTTAAAGTGTTCCTCTGTCGATGTTAACTAAATCAAAACAGATCCTCATATTTAAATTGAGCAATACATTCTCATCGTCTAGATATAAATTAAAAAATATATGTATTTAGGAAGCTATTGTTACTTAATTCTTCATATGTATACTGCTCAATACTCATTATTAAAAAAAAAAAACTTTTTCCAGATCCAAAGTCCATATGCGGTGTCAACGAAGTGTATGCTGATTGTAAAATAACCTGCCCGCCTCAGTATTGCAACATTTCTTACGTAGATTATGCACCTTGCCCGAAGGAAAAAAAATGCGAACCCGGTTGTAATTGTAAGAAGGACCACCTCCGGGATTTCAACGGGATTTGTGTTCTAAACGACGACTGTCCTCAGCGTACGTATTATCTTTATACTCCTTCTTTCTTTAATTTTTCAATCTTTGTACTCTTGTGCTCTGGACCACAAGAGGCTAGATGGTAGTACGGTTTATAGATCGCCAAGTTAGCTACCACACTCAATGTCAATCTGCCGCCATAACACCATTGGTTGTTGCGGCAATCGTACATAAAAGAGTCAGTGTTCTGTGCAAGCATGCTTCACTATCTACGACCCCATTATCACTTAACATCAGGTATAATCTGAGTGCTGTGTTAGCCCATAAGTAATACAACACTTGTGCTTTTTACTTAAAAGAATGACCGACCATGTCCTCTTGTATTTTTTGCTCGGTTCTTCCCGGTTGTGTTTCCATCTTTTCCCATCAGGATCATTTGGACATTCAAAAATGCTTGTGGAGACTTAATCGGAATAAGTATATTCTGTTTATCCGATTATCGGTTTTCTGGTTACTCCAGGTGATCATCGAACCGAATAGTTGAAGTCCTATCAGAAAGTATCTTGTTTCTTTTTGATAGCACTTAAACTTATATTCGACGTCGTATTCTTTATAACTGAAGATCATGTCTACACTGCGCTGCCTTTGATGAGACTTAAACGCTAATGTAATGAAAAGTATTTATTAACACTAATTTAATTGAGAAAAAGAATGAGGATTTTTATTAAACTCGAATTTATTTAATTATTTATGATAAAACTTTATTTCAGTGAAAGAAAATATATTTAGACTTTTTTTTTTAATATTTTATATGCAGCTCTCCCACCACCAATTATATGTGGTGAAAATGAAGTCGAAACTGAATGTAAGAAGACGTGTCCACCGAATATTTGTGATTTCGACTTAGAGCTCCAGGACTGCAGACCGGGCCCTTGTGAACGCGGCTGTGATTGTATAGAAAATTACTTAAGAGATTCGAATGGAATATGTATACCCAAGGAGCAATGCCCTAAGAGTTAGTAGAGTAGTTCTTATTCTTACTCTAATTAAAGTGATATCATCATCATCATCATCATTATCAGCCATTCAGTTCGCTGCTGGTCATAAGTCTTTCGCAATGCTTTGCTTCATATGCGGTCCTTTGTTCTCCTCGTCCAGCCGCTTCCCGCCGTCCCGACTAAATTGTCAATCCATCTGGTGGGAGGGCACCCTACACTATTTCGTCCTAATTTAATTTATATATCTGACAGTATCAGTGGAGCAGAAATTAACCACTTTACCACTAGGCTCAAGTTCGAGTCCTGAACAATATAAATAGTGGAGTCCGGATGGTGTTACGTTTCTTTTGTTTCCGCCTGGTTTGCTACCTAATTTATCTATTTACACTAATTTAGTAGCAAGCTTTATCATACTTATACATAGTTATTTATATTAATTAATTTCGTGTCTAGCAAAGTAAACGTAATATGGAGAGATGTTCATAAATTGTGGACTGGAATCATTAATTTCACTAAATCTTACACGTAAAACGGCCTTTTAATGACTGGATATGTTATTAATTAGCAGGCTGCCTTGACAAATTGCCTCGTCTCGTTTTCATGAATGAAATGACGTGAATTTTGATATTAGCTTTACTTCGTGAAACTCATAAGATAAGGGTAAACATGTGTGCGAGCTTAAATTCACTTTAGCATTATTTATTCGTATACTATTTTTTTAACACCTATTTATATGCAGTTTTATACATTACTTTAAGGACGTGTTATAAATAAAAAAGAAGAGAAAATGAGAACAAGAATGACTACTGCTTTGTTTTGCTGACGATTGTAGATTGTAACTTAATAGGCACACAAACAATTGAAATATTGCAGTGCTGAGTGACTGCACTTGTCGCAAAGGGGGCGCTGTGCTCGCGCATTCGGAAACCAATGCCATGCGATTTTAGTCTCTATTGCACTATTGAGAATATAGTGCACACGATTTTAATAGATCTTGATAACAAAAATTGATTATTGGTGGGACGTACAGTAGGAGCTACTTCACACGTAACGAAGCATCAATCGAACATTCGTTCGAATAACTAATTACACCACCATATGAGTGCGAACATGCTGTAAACTGACAGAATTTTAGCTCGCGGATCTGTGAGCCTTACGTCAGATGAACCTGTAATAGTCATGAATAAGACCTACAACGAATGAAATTATTCCAAATTAACAACAGATTTTAAAGCGTCGCTGATAGTAACAGAGAATTTTTTAAAGAACCTCTTTCAAATTAATCATGTGTGTTTTATATTTATATTTTGTTGATTATTTGTAAGATAATTATTTGAATATGTTATATTAATTGTAGAACCTGTGTGTGACAACAATGCAACATACGTAGATTGCCCTTCCTCTTGTCCGTCTACATGTAAAGAACCAAACGTAAGATATTGCATTCAGCAATGCGATCCTCAAGGCTGCCAATGTAATCCGTCATACCTTCTCTCTGAACCAAAAGGACGATGTATTTTGCCGAAGGACTGTCCAGGTAATTTTTATATCGCTGTCAATTGAAATCAATTTGTATTGATGCCGAAGCGCTGTTTGGAGCATTGGGATGCTATTTGATAATACCATACTATGGCATCAATGTATAATGTGTTGTCTGATTAGGTTAAAATTGTTAAGAACGTTTTCATATTAAACGTGCGATAAAGTTAATTAAAAATGGTCATGATGACAATCTTTGCCAGAGGAGTTATGTTTATCAGAATACAAAATGATTGCTTTTAATAGGATTGTAAGTATAATTGAGTAGAGAAATAACTTCGGCTTTGTTTCTGATTTTAAACAATACTTTTGAACTTTATAACATGGGTAACAAAAAGTGACTATTTAAATGTTTATCTTTCTAGTTTTTACAATGGCTGCTCAATATAAAGTAAGTATTAAATAAATCTATTTAATTTCAGGAGGTAACCCATGTGCACAAAACGAAACATATGTAGCGTGCAACTTAAGATGTCCAAATAGTTATTGTCCCGTTAATGATAATCGTGGAATATTAATTTGCGATCCACCATATCCTTGTCCATCCGGATGTGGATGTAAATTAAATTACAAGAGAAAGAGCATTGAAGATCCCAGATGTATACTTGCCTCCGAATGCCGTAAGTTAAATTACGACATTGATTTCTGTTTTAACATCTTGAATGATTTTTTTTTCTCTTTTCTACCAACTTATTTGAGGTTCCTTCGTTTAAATTTGTCACTGTTACGTTTTCATGCCACAGCACCGGTTAAATGCACACGTCCTAACGAGGAATGGAATACCTGTCCAACGTCTTGCTTGAAAGAAAACTGTAATGACCTTAAAATTACTAACACTGCGTGCAGACCGTCGCTGTCCAATTGTCAGCCACGGTGTACTTGCAAAGAGGGCTTCTATCGAAACGACTCTGACATTTGTGTTCCCGCTTCTGAGTGTTGTAAGTATGAGTTAAATTCTTATAAATAAATTTACATAAATATAATATTCACTGGCAGTAGGTCTTTATTGTCGGAGACCGTTGATTAAACTTGATTACTGATATTACATTGTTAAGGTAATATCACATCTCATATCTCAAGAGAGTGTGGTGTGTAAAAATCCTACTTAGCACCTCTTAGTTGGGCAGCCTTACAAGTTACACCGAATCAAAAACGAGCTTACTCGCTTTGACAAAATTAACAAGTTATATACATTAGTTCCAACAGAATCCTGCGATGTTCCAAAGAAGTGCAGACCGACATGCGCTGAACCGAACCCTAAAAACTGTTCTCGTCAAAGCTGTTCAGAAAATATCAAAGGATGTAAATGCAAAACAGGATTTGTATTATTGAAAAAAGATGGACAATGTGTAGAAATTGAAAAATGTCCCCGTAAGTAGCATTAATTTAATTAAACAACTTTTCTTCAGCTATAGTTCACGAAAACACTTAGTTGTCATTATCATCAAAAGCCATTTTTAATAAATTCACTTGTGTAAATATCATATGATTTTCCATATATAGTTTACTACTACAGTATCCATAAGAAATCTAATTTCCCTATACATGTGAATAAAATCGTGATATGATACGGTTACTAGGTAATTTACTGCTATCTTTGATAATCTGTACAATTTGAGCAATTAGAATGAAAATTTTTATAGTTTATACAAAAGGTGCCTCTTAAGAGGACAGGGGGCACCGACCTTATTTATTACATATTTATTTTAAAAAAGAAAATGTACTCTTATTCATTAAAAGGAATACAATAATACATTTTAGAATTTTCCTCTATAATCGAGATAATAATTATTTCATATTGTTTTGCGTACATTTATTTAGCTTTAAGTTTACCGTTTTGTTGGACAAGAAACTTCATTTTGTTAACAACGAAAATGATGGATTGATTTCAGCACAACTGAAATGCAATGATGATCCCAATGCGCGTATAACTCAATGCCCACCGGCATGTCCATCTACGTGCCAATCTCCTAACGAAATGCCGTGTAAAATGAAATGCTTGGACGTTGGGTGCAAATGTAAAGAAGGTTTTATATTATCCAAATTAAATGGCAAATGTATACAACCGGATAGTTGTCCAGGTTTGTTGTTAGCTATATATTTTAATGTTATTAAGTTTTCATTCGTTCAAATCGATATTGTATCGAGCAAATGAAATTACCGTAACGGATCAAAACACTGGATAGCTTTTTAACACATAGAATAAAGAAATATCATCTCATAAATTTTGAATTATCTCTATGTACTGACGTTACGGATTCTTTCGTTGAATTTTCCCTGGCTATATTTTAAAGATTGATTAATTGGAAATTTGTTTACTCGAATATTGTGATTCGAAATTAATATTTATCACGTAGTAAATATGGTTATCCGAAAACGAAAAAAGCGTGTTAGTCTAATAATTCTAATAATTTAACCATTTATGTAATATTTATTATAACATCGGTATTATTTTAAACTTTTTGATTTACTTTAAGAACATTCTTCGGGTTTTATTACATTTTCAAAAAGTAAATTGTTCGAAACCTTATTTCCTTTCAGGTGGTAATCCGTGTGGAAGGAATGCAACATTTTTAAGTTGTAACACCAGATGCCCATATAATTATTGTCCAGTGGATGATTCTCCGCCTAACTATGAGTGCTCACCTCCGTCTCCCTGTCCCTCTGGTTGTGTTTGTAGACTGAATCATAGGAGAAAAAGTATAAACGATTACAAATGTATCGTTGCATCAGAATGTCGTAAGTTATTTTAAATCCTCTATGGTGTATTCCAAAACCAGCTAGTTACTTGAGTACACTACATTTTAGTTTCTCGCTCTATTTTCCTTGCTACATATAACTTATGTAGATTTGATACTAAATAGACTCTTACTTTCTAAATAAAAAAAAAAAATTTGCTTATTCCCGCTTTGTTTATTCGCAAATACTATGACTAAAATACAACCTCTAAGCGTTTTGCTAATATGCATGCCATCCTCAGGATATGGTTCGGTTTCGACCGCCCGACGTCTTACTTGATTTCAATATATTTAAATTATTTATAAGCATGATAAAAATAGATAATGCCACTTTTTGAAATCACTTGGCATTGAATTAACTATTTTAATATACGAGTTTTATTTATTTCCACAAATACGAAATGACTTCGTCCTGTGGTTAACGATAACGACGTAATTTGCTTTTTCTTAGCTCCAGTTAATTGTACCAGGCCTAACGAAGTTTGGGCCCCTTGTCCTTCGGACTGTTTAAGTGAAAATTGCGAAGACGCCGGCAAACAACCTAGTGTGTGCAATACATTTCTTCTGAATTACCAACCAAAGTGTATTTGCAAGCCCGGCACCTTCCGAGATGTAAATAATATTTGCGTTCCTGTCGAACAATGTCGTAAGTAAATTAATTTTATCATTAACTAAAAAGTAATGATGCATGTCATAGATTCTTCACACGAAACTCAAGTAAATATCCATTAAGACTTAAATGACTCTGTTAAGCAATGGTTTACCGCTTGGCTTGTAACACAGAGGTCCTGTGTTAGAATCCGTGGGCCACATTAATAATGGAGTTTAGATGATAGTAGGGTTTCTTCAAACTTGCCTGGATACCACTCTTGTTATTGCTCTGTTCCAGGTGAGAGCTAGAGTATTCTGACCTTCAAAGTGTTGTTA
This sequence comes from Pharmacophagus antenor, assembly GCA_018245475.1. Lineage (NCBI taxonomy): Eukaryota > Metazoa > Arthropoda > Insecta > Lepidoptera > Papilionidae > Pharmacophagus > Pharmacophagus antenor. Next base: position 9,008 of record DWQX01002486.1, on the reverse strand, counting down.
ATTTTTAAACGTGTGTAATAATAAGATAGCCATGATTAAAAAAACGATGAGAATACATTTTAATCCACTATTTTTTCTAGCAACAGTCAGTAATAGGAAATTGACCTTACATTACATTATGTTGTAGTCGTGATGCATATTAAAGCAAAATAGAAAATAGAAATATAACTAAATACATTAAGCTAATAACTAAATTTTGTTACAGCAAAAGAGGAGCAAGCTTCTGAATGCGATGAAGATAATGATTAAAAATTATAAATATATAAGTTAATAAATAATCATGACGAACATAATTCATTAAGTTTATAAATTCAGCATGATCTATAATATCTAACGTATTAAAATAAATGTACCTTCTAACGTGGTTAACATTATTTAAAATTATTATAATTTATTAACATAAATACTTATGACAAAATAGTAAATTATTTTCTGTAACAAACATTTACATTATTAGCAGTGAGCTGGGATTGAAAATGTTTACATCAACTAGTTCGGCTAATTCTGTTTACTCGGGTCTTTTTAAAGGCCGTCTAAGGGTATTCAAATATGGGCGCAAGATTGTACCAAAAGTTAAACATTAGTTAACTCGCTAAAAATATAGTGTAAGTATTTACTATTTCCTATTTAAATAAAATAAACATGTACGCTTTTATCACTACTTTAATATAATAAGGATTTAGAATATATTAATTATTTTTTGAGTGTAGTACTTTAATTTGGATGAATACAAATTTGTTCTTTTTTATTGCTCTACTTGTATCATTTTTATATTTCTAGTTTAATTGATCACAAAAATTTTACTTGCATTTTAATTTTAATTTAAATGAATATTCTTGACAAAATACTGTAATTTATATAAAAGGGAAAAATCGTGTCCTGACCTACTTCAGCGAATGTTAATCGGGCAGTTTACCAATATTTTTGATGATTTAAAAAGTTTTGGTTATAATTTTATTTTTTACTTACAACAAAAAGAAAATATAAAACTGGTGATTGCTTTTAAATTTGGAATAGGAAGCTTCTCTCACCCATTGGACGCTGTAACTTTGTTTTTTATTTATCGTTACATTTGGAATTTCGCGAACGCATTGTTTAGCTATGCAACGCGAAATAAAATTCAAAAACTTTGTGCGGTATCTCTGTGCCGTATTTTTTACGCGTTTATTTTATTGCTGTATGGCGGGGCTTGCCGGTGTGCGATATTCATAAGCAGTCAGCGGTTACGTCCAAGCAGTTGAAATTGCTTCGTTAATATTTCAGCCCGCGCTGTGGATTATTTTCCGGTTTTTCGTTCACGCGCAAGACGATTTAGTCTGCGGGGAATTGGAGTTTGTTTTCTCAAATTGAAGTTCCCGTTTCCCGCTGAGATTTTGGAAACTCTTAGTAAGCACTTTCAATATTATGAACACATGATTTTATATATTTTTTTTTCATCGGATATATTCTTACATTTGAGCTCGATTTTATCTGATGTTAAGACAATGAGGCCATAGATAGTGAAACATGATATCCCAGAACTCTACTGGTTCACATGTATTACTGGGAACAGAGCAATGCTGTTAAGGCAGCAGATCGACATTGAGGTTTGTAGCAACCCATGTGGAGGAGTTCAAAAAACTGTACTAAAATCCATACTTCATGCATATATGTCCTGGGAATCGAACCTAGGTTCTCTTTATAACAAGGTACTACGGAAACGGTATAAATGCTGCTAGAATTAAAACCAGACCGGTATTAAAAATTATATGTACGTATATAAAACAATCTATTTCGTTAATTGACCAAAAATTTTATTATCTTGCAATATTACATCAGTGGTATAAATTAATATTACAAACACTAATATTTAAATGATATGCGATGGTATATTACGTAATGTTCTCTGATATCTGGCGTTCGTTTTAAGTGAGAGACAGATGTGTTTTATGGCCAATAAAACGTTCTACATACATATATGCTACAGGTTAACGATTTATATGTTATGTAAACATGGATCATTTATATTTTTTACGAATCTTTATTGAAACGGTAATTTATGTTTTCGTTAAATTTCAAGATGTATTTTTACAAATATAATACATCAAATATAAATGAATGTAATATTAAATTACTTAAAAGAGCACCCGCTTGTTATAGAAATTCTTTTTCATATGTAAAAAACATTTATCATCGTGCCCTTAATAAATCTTAGTAAGAACAATTATTCTGAATGTCATAGTTTATTTATAAAAGATTTAAATTGTAAATATATATTACAATTAAACAATTAGGTTAGTCAAATATAATTTTCAATACAATTTTACGAATTTATACTTAATCTCAGTTTTTTTTTTAGTTTTTTTTTATTCTAATTACAACCCCAATTATTTTACAAAACGCTTCGATTTTGCATTTTCCTGTTTGTTTCAGAAAGTATAATAATCTATCATAATAATAATGATGAAGAATTTCATAATGGGTCCTTTTTAAATTACCCATGCTAGAAAAACAGAGATTTTTACTTTTATTTAATGACTGCCTCTGAAGCGCAGTGGTTTACTGTTTGCCTGTCTATTGTAGTGCGGAAGCCACAGGTTAAATTTCCTGGCCACAAACGTAGTGGAATCTGGACGGTGGTAAGGGTTTTTGAACATACTTGTCTAGCTACCACCCTCGATATTAATTTAGCCGACATAACAGCGTTTTCATGCATGTAAGAGCCAGAAGTATTCTAGGCGAACGTGCTTGACCATCTACAAACTCATTGTCATTTAACATAAGGTGAAATCGAGGTTAAGTGTAAAAAATAATCATAATACAACTGTAAAAAATGTATGTACTGTAATTTAGTTTTCATTAAGTTTTTATATATCTTCGGTTCTACTTTTACAGTAGAAATTAATAAATTAAGTTTACTATAAGATAGATAGAATCATTATCAAAACAATTTATACACGAAAACGTTCATACAAACGTGGAATATATATTATTTTGTTAGTATTGTTCGTATAGGAATAGTTACGTCCGGATCCCTGGCTGGTGTAAGGGCGTACAGTTAATCTTGTTTAATTATTAAATTTACGTATATCCTGACGCCAAATACTCAGCAGGAAGCAGAAATAAACTGTAACTGTTATTGCTATGAAAGGCTTTGAAGTAAAATGATAGAATCTGTTTTGCTGCATCACAAAAATCCGTATTAAGAGTAATTTGATTTTAAGAAAATCGAACTAGTTTACATTAGTGCCTCGCCGCACACTACATAACACTAAATATTTTTCATTATTTAAGGAGTAGACACTATGCTTCTTTGTCTTCCTCGTAAGAAAGAATGTTATTTTAGGTTTGTTACTTCATTAGACTAATTTAAATAATATAAATAAATAGTTAAATAAAAACGATCTAAAAGGAGTTTCAGAGATTCTTTGTAATGAAAAGTTGTATCACTAATAAAGATAAATTCCAGTGTGCTTTTTTGTTTTATGATAATATATATATATATTATTAAAGATGAAAAATTAAACGCTAAGTTTATTATTATAAATCAATTGTATCTCTTCATTAAAGTATATAAGTTTTTAATAGTAATCAACAATCGCATAACTTTGGTTGAGATAATTTTTGTTCCGTCTCTAGTTGAATGTTAAGATATATCTACGCAATACATTACTTTTGTGCTTCGTCGACATTTATAGGTGCTGGTATTTTTATTGTAACCAACCCTTATTTATCTAGCACATTTATTCATCTGATTAGATGCTGGGACGCCACTACTGAGCATAAGTCTCCAACAAAAATCTCTCCACTCGATCGGCGGTCCACCTTGTGGGGGGCTACCAACATTACATCTACCTGTACGCGTCCGCTACTCGAAGAGGTTCCTGCCTCATTCGCTGTCGGTTCTTCTACTAATGTGCCCTGCCAATTGCTATTAAAGTTTCGTAATTCTTTGGACTATGACGGTGTCCTTAGTTTTTCTATGGATTTCCTCATTTCTGAGTTTTAGAAGGTAAGGGGGTAAGCCACTGTGCGACAGCAGCAATCATAATGTATTTAAAGTTACTTTAACGTAATTTTCGCAGTGTAGCGCCGAAATATATTCAAGTATCTCGGTTACATTATAACTTAGCTGTTAATGCAGCGCGTTGGAAGTTTCGTGAGAATTAGACCTCTCCGAGGGATGTAGTTTCCGAATTCGATCATATGAAAAAGTTCGACGCTGTTCCATCATACGATAAACACGTATGCTGGAAAAATTAAATACATTTGTTGATAAATAACCTGATAAACATAATAAATTATGCTTATTCATTATAAGTACATTCAGCCTGTATGTACCGACACAATTCTCTTGTGTTATTTTTATCTTTTGTGTAGTATTATAAAAGTAGCGTGAGTTATCAACATGGAAGATAATTCTGACTGCTTCCGTGGCGCGCATCATCGCTTGCCTTGTAACACAAACGTCCCTGGTTCGATTAAGGACCCACATGAGCAGTTTCAGTCTTGGATCAAATATTTTAATACAAGAAAAGTGTTAACGTCCACTACATAAGTAACACGATGTGACATGCGAGTAACCACCGTATAATGTATAATAAGAAAAAAAAAAGTCTATTCAAATATATAGTTTACATGTAAAGTTGTACATATTTGTTATATAATTATTTACGGTCTTTTCCTTTATTGTACTATATTATATAAACCTTTCGTATCTTCATAAAGGTGGATTTTATTTACGATCCGCATAGTTAACTTACATTTCCATTGTCGTATTTATATCGTTTATGGTCCTTTGTACACAATATCTTCGGAATTTGTTAGTTACATCAGTATTATAATAATATTTTTTGTTAGGTATACCAATATTATAATATTACCATTTCATCATCGGGTTTATATTTAAAAATAAAATGAAACTTTTTTGATTGCCCTACCCGATCCAATTTCGTTCTTTTCAATTTGTTAGTAACATCAGTATTACTATATTTCTTGTTGGGTATACCAACAATATAATATTTCCTTCGCACCACCGGGTATATGTTTAAAATTAAAATGATTTTTTTTCGGTTCCATTACCCGGATCCTATTTCGTTTATTTCAATTTACCCCTGTTCCGTTGGTTTGAATGGAAATAATACCTGTTTTCCGTATTCATTAACAAGCTCAGTATTTTAAGAATTTTATTATAATTAAAATAATAAAGGAGAAGTAAATATCGTCCAATTATTATTTCAATCCTTAGAAATATTTAATTGAAGCCGTAAGATTAATTTCATTTAGCCCGCCATATTTGAGTTTATACCATAAAAAATACTCACTGAACGATATTTAATATTGATCATGATTAAATAATTGAACGATGAATTAATTTTCAAATTATTTAAATCAAAAGGTAATATTTTATTTACTTGTTTTGACACAAGATAATGTACAGTTTTACATTAGTATCAGATTCATATTTTGGTAAATTTGGAACACAATTTGAAACTTAAATACATATATAAAACTTACAACGATCCATTTTCGTCTACAGGCGAAGCTGTTACAACTGCCATAGTTACTGTTAGTTAAGTGAAGAATGACAAGTGAGAAGGTATCGTAATGGAATCAGTACACGAGGTACGTGTCGCTGATCCTAACGGGGTTCATTTATGTGATTTACTATAGAAGCATCACCCTATGATAATTATAATTTGATTTCATGTTGATAAGAATTTATTTCATTATCCAAAATTGATAGTTGTTATCAAAATTACAGTGAACGAGGCAAATGTATATAGAAAATCTCGGTATTGTTTGCATAAAATGAAACTAATTGTTAAACAGTAAATTTAGTTATTTAAAAGAACGTTAAGCTTTGATTGACTCCTTTATTACATAAATAACTAGTTATGAATTATATGAGTAGTTAGTCTTTCAATCAGGCATGTTGAACAAATATGGAATTCAACTTTTCTTATCCTTGTCTGTACGAGGCGACAATATTGAGTATTTGATACTTGGAGAATATTTGTAGTAGATATAATTCGTATATAAGCGTAAAAATGAGGTAACTTTATCAAATAGAGTTTGGAAAATGGTAGGATTTTTTGAAATCCGCCTGACTAGCCACAACCGCATTGCTGTGCTCGAGCAGTCATACATGTGAAGGTCGGAAGTCTTCTGGGCGAGCATGTTCTACGGCCTTATTTTCGCTTAACATCCATGAAATTAAGGTCGTGCCATTGCCCATAAGAAAGAAAAACTATCCTTATAGGATTAGTTGATGCAAAGCACCAAATTTCTAAAAATACCTATCTCCATCCTGTTAGCTTAGTTTCTTAGAAAATGTCCTTATAGCTAATGGTGGACTTCATTGCGTTTATGTACTAGTGTCTTTAAAAACTTCGACTTCGGAGTAAATCTTCTGGCCGAGCGAATGGAAATTAAAGAGCTTGCTCACGAGATCCATCTGGTAGAAATATTGCGTTTTTAAAGAAAGAGAGAAAGAAAATATATTATTAACTTAATGTAAAAACGCATCTACGTTAAATAAAATACACAATTAAATTTTCAAGTATTTATTTTGCGAGTTTAGTATTTCAAGATTTTATTTCTTAATCATAATTATTACAATGACATCAATAAAGCGAAGGTTTAAACAAATAAGCGAAGGAAATGTTTTCATCGCGTGTTAGGGAAATGTTTCATCCAATCAACAATTTGTTTCCTGAAAAAAATAATTGAATTTTAAGTGTTATTAACATATTAACTACCTGAATAGATTGTCAATTGTCTATAAACCCTGTTGCCAAATTATATTAGTTTAAGGGCAATATTGGTAAAAGCCTATCTAGCAGCAAACTAATGACAGAAGATGATGATGACAGATTATTTAAAATTTAATCATTGAATATGAGACTCGTTATATGGATTCTACCATCCCCATTCCGCCTTCAAACGTTTAGACCAGGGTCCGGCATCCTTTGGTGTCGAAATATCAAAGTTTTGAAAGAGCCACAAATTATATGATATGTTACAAACGTATAGTCGTTCTTTTTTTTTTTAAATTACGTTATTAAGATGAAAATTTAAATTATCACGACACAGTAAACAGATTAAATCATCGTTTAATGATGTTGAATATTTTTGTAGTTTTTTATTGTTAAACATAAATATATAAAACATAAATAAAATATACAGAAGTGGTTTCTATGATATAGATGTATCGTATAATATGAATTGCATTGCAGCGCCTTTTATTTTAAGTTCATATAAATACCTTTAGCATTCTGCGGACGGAACGCAAATTCCGTTTGCATTTCTTAAATAGTCGTCATCACACTCGCATGAAGGTTGATAACAGTCGGATGATATGGATGGACACGGAGGTGGTGTTTTTAAATCATTACAACTTTTATAACACACTTCCAAAGAGCATTTGTGATATTTTTCATTTGCAGGACAATCTGTGAATATTAATAATAAAGTCTGGTATATTTTCTTTTTTTTTTTTGTTCTTGATTATATAAATATCATACGTTATTTTGTTATAGTAACGAACCGAAAAGTATCTACTAAATTAAATTTTCTTTATACTAGTGGTTTATAGAACATTCATTTAGATTAAATAATCGAAATGAATATTAATATCAATTATAATCTAATAATATTAATTCAAATTATAGAGAAAATTTAAACAGAATAAATCCCTCAAAGATACCAGAATGGTCTCTAGCTCTCACAGCTGCCGTATCACAGTAGTGTTTTATGGCGTCAGATAGATATTGAGGGTGACAGTTGGTCGGGTGAGTTCGAAAACCTACCACCATCTACACTCCACTAGTTATGTGGCACTGGAAGCGAACCCGGAACTTTGTGTTACAAGGCAAGCGGTAAACCACTGCGCCATAGAAGAAGTCAAATCAGAATAGAAGTCAGAAAAGTAAGAAAAAAATTCTTAAGCTTACCAAAAGGTGGATTTTCGTCTAAAGGCGAAGCTGCTACTACTGCTAGTGTAACAACTAGTAAACCAAAGAACAACGTATGAGAAGTCATTGTAGTAGGCATTACTTTACAAGTTCTGTTGCCGCTGACTCCGACGCTGTTTATATAGGCAACCTTTAATAACTGAAGCATAAGTATAAGGTAATTACACTGTGATCTCATGCCAATTTTTATTATTCCACTATCAAGATTAAAGAGTTGTTATAAGTTACTAGGAATAAGGAAAATGAATATGGAGTATTATAAATATTATTTTTAAATTATACACATAACAAAAATCTAAGCAACGCATACTATTTTTTCTTATTAATCAATTATTATATCATTTCTTACCAAGTAGGTAATACCTATGTAAACTTTTTTGGTCTAGAGGACATACTCGTTGGTTGTAAAAAATCGAGTATACTTTTTTTTTTCTCACAAATTCAAAAGCGAATGCATTTGTTCGAATTTTACAGCGTTTTCTTTGATTATTAAAATTTAGTATTCTGCATCAATTTTATGATTTAAATAACAATTTGAAAAAAGTTTTGAACGGATTTGGATTTTGAGACATTTTTTATGTCATAAAGCAACGTCATTTGAACGCAGATAAAATGCAAAGAGCTGTAGGGATATTGCAAGCGCGAAGAAATGAATCTCAGGTATCTTGGTATTTTGGTGTCAACAGAAGCGTTATTTGCTGTCTTCATCAGCGTTACACTAACACGGAAGATCCTGCTGAGCAGAACCCAGGTCAAGGATTGTGTACAACCACACAGCAAGCTCGATACATACAATTGACTGCAAGACGCCAGCCGATGTTAACCGCCCGAGAGATAGGTTCAAGGCTACAAAATTCAAGTGGTGTTGTTGTTAATTGCCGAACTGTGCGAAATCAACTGCTTGAATATAGTCTACGAGCACGACGGTCAATTAGGTGCCCACCGATATGTCACGGGAATTGCGCTCGTCTAAATTAATGGTGTAGGGAACACATTATATGGACCCGGGAACAATGGGATAAAATTTTATTTTGCGATGAGTCTCGATTTGGG
>DWQX01002485.1:0-21534 GCA_018245475.1 Pharmacophagus antenor | reverse complement strand
GGAGGCGGAATCCTCCCTTGCGATTCGCCGCCGAAGAGGAGGTCGCCGAAGACGGGAGTTTGCCCGTAGTCTTGCGATGACATAGGGCCAACCCAGAGCTCGCCGCCCTTAACACCTGGCCAGAGCTGGCGCGCACGGTGTCCCCCGCGCGCCACTCACCCAGTAGGATAGGCTATAGCCCATCCGAAGGCGGTACCTAAACAAGGTTCGATCCGCGTCGGGTCGTGGTAGCATTCTCGGACATATTGTCCGAGGCCCCTCGTCCCTGACGAACGGATGAAGGTGGACACAATGGGGTTTTAGTCGGTATAAGGACTCCGACATAACACGTCCCCATAAAGACGCGTATCCATAAAAGGATTTCCCCAATAAAAAAAAAAAAAAAGGTAACGGTGTAGCGAGGGGACGTCAACGCTCATAACACCTGGTGGAGCAGCCAGTCCGCTGACCAAAGGGGGACTAATGTTGCGGCTGCGCTCGACGAATTGAAGATGCACCTGCTGAACCGGGGGTTTGAGCCAACGTTTGACACGTATCAGGGCGGTAAACGTTTCTCTAGGTGCGTGGATGTTACTGCTTGCTCGACCACTCTGTTCGATAGAGTGGAGGGCTGGCGACTAGCAGAGGACGTATCTTCGTTGGACCACAGGGCAATCCTGTTCGAACTGAACTTCGTGCGGGCCGTCGGCACGGACATCAAGGGTTTCCTGCGGAAGTACACTACCCGGAGGGCAAACTCGGGCGAGGTAGGCAACAGGCTCGCCCAACTGCTCTCGGACCGCTGCCTAACGCCCACCGAAGTAAGTAGAGTGGAGGATAGGGGGGCGTTAGACAGCGTGGTCCAACACTATGTGGAAACCACGGGGGACACCTGCGAAGAGGTTCTGCCGAAAGCTGCGAAGAGGAGGAGGACAGAATTGCTTTGGTGGTTCGAACAGCTCTCTTTCCTCAAGGCTGAGGTTTTGTGGAAGAAGAGACGGATCGCCAACGCTCAGCCGGCCCATAGTGAGTTGTTCTTGCGCGAGTACATAACGCGAAGGAGAACTACCGCCTCAAAAAGAAACGAGCTCAGACCACTAGTTGGAAGAGGTTCTATAAGAGGCAGGAGCGCGAGACCATGTAGGACGGCATCTATCGTGTGATGGGCCGAACGTAGGTGAGGCGAAAGGACGTCACCCCTCGTCCAGCGAGATCGCGTGCAGGTGCGGGATCGGCCAAGACCTTGACGGAGGTTTTATTCCCGGAGGATATCTCTGGGGAGGACAATATGGACCACAGAGCTGTAAGAGTTAAAGCCGATAAAATCAATGAAGGGGAACATGATGAGTCAATCTCTCTGGCCATTAATCTATGGATTTTCGCTCTGTTTCGAAGGGAACTTTCGCCACTGCTTGCTTCAAAGATTTTTTAAGAGACTCAATGTCGCCGTGTCGTTTAAACCAGGACATGTACTCTAAAACTGACTATAATTTGAAGTCTAAAGGGTTGATGTCTGGGCCAATCTTCAGCTCTTATAAAGTCCGGAACGTTGGTTTCGTACCAGGTTTGGGTAGTTCGTTCTTTGTGACCAGCTACAGAACCAGTGTATCGCGACAGAAGGCGATTTGATCGATCCACTAAGTGTAAAGATTGATTTGGGGAACGTTCTGTACATCGTCGATAAGCCCGAGCTTCAGGTCTTGTTTTATAATATGCGACAGACTCTCAACAGGAATCTTCATTTCTCACGATAAGATTTTTTTCATCTTAATGGGGTTTCGTCGAATTTTGGCTTTAACAGCATTCAGAGTCCTTTTAGTTCTAACGCATCGCACGCGGCCACCCCGATCTTTTCTGGTCTTCGTCTTCGTTACAGGAAATATTGTTTCTGTTGATAGTACGATATACGATCATACGGCTGATACCAAGCTTTTGAAGTGTCTGGAATATGACGATCCACTTTGTGCAAAGCGATCATTGCAATCCTATTTTTTTTTAACACCCCATTCCATATTGTAATTTAATGAACATTAAAACATATGTGAAATGGCGCGAAATCGACAGAAGTTTTTAAAATAATAAACGTGTTCCAAATTCAAATTTTAAAAATTGAAAAAAAGATTATTTTATAAATAGTATTTATGGCACGACTAGTTGAATATAAATATAAAGAGTAATAAACACTTAACAGATGAAAACAATAAAAACAATATAATTAAACACTTAAAAATAGTGATAGCATAAATAATTACAAAATAGGAGACAATGCACTTTCAATAAAACTAAGATTTAAAGAATACAATACAATTTTCATGACCGTATTCTATTGTAACAACGTATGCATGATTATTTCGTTCTTTAACAAAACTGTCAATGTTGTATGACTGAAGAATAGCTACAAAAATGTCAACTATTACAAACTTCAAAAAAATATAAACAGATTTTTTTATGTAAACAAATATTTACCCGCATTAATTTATAAAAGAATGGCAAAATGTTTATGGTATTAGAAAAATATGCTATAAATATAATAAAATTTTGAATTGATGAGTATACGGTTAATAATACGTGTTTTACGTATATTTATCAAACCCATCGTTCTCACTTTAATTTGAGTGGACGCTTTGAAATGGTTCCAGTTTTTTGGAAGCTTTAGTTTTATTTTCCGATGCATCATCTCGTCTAAAATCCGTAGGAGACACAGTGTTGCACAAGTAAACATTGTTATTCTGACTCAGACTGAATTTTACAACGCGAGACAACAATGCGACAAATTGATGTCAACAGCAACGGACTCCGAAATGCTCTCTTGCACCCATAAAAATATGCCCAGACTTTATCAAGAACTCAGATATGGTTAAATTACTTCCCTTCAGCAATGACTTTGCTTTCCACACCGAATCTTGAAAACGTAGATTTTGAAAACGCATAAGAATGGGACGAGTTTGTTGGCATCAGTAGCCAAGTGATGACGCTTGTTAATATCATCACTTATAATGTTCTGTAGCTTTATTTTATTCTTTAATGTATCCATAACTAAAGACTGCATCTGCTTCATTTTCTTATAAACTATGGAAAAGCTGTACTTTATCCTGGGTGGACATATCAAGCCTGTCCAGAGCTTGAAATATTATCTTCATTTGTGATTTTCATGTTCTTACTGTCCGTTAAATTAGATGCAGCAGTAATATCTCGGGAGGGACAAGCAATAGTTTTATGTATCTACTGCAAATCTCCCATTATAGCCAGTTTCAGTGCAGATTCATATCCAATCATTCTTGACTGAAAAATTGACTCCAATTTGTGCATTGAAGTTTAGTGTAGATATCTATTTCAAATTTGTTAATGTTATGATGTAATATGAACAGAAATTAATAAAGGATTTAGTGCACAAGGGGCTGCAGCTTATATAAGGGTAATTAAAATGAAATTACCACATACAATATTTTTAGTTATTTCAGAATGTAATTAACAGGTTAATAACTTCTGCATAATAGTAATTGTTGTTTACATTCACTTGGAAAATTAAGTAAAAATGTTTTTGATAAATAAGCATGTTTAATTATAAATTCAAATAAATTATGTAAAAAACAATCTATAGAAAAATGAAAATGTCAAGAAATACACCACAATTTTCATTCCTTTAAATAATACCAATCTAAGTAAGGAAGGACGTGGAATTCTGAAAGAGAAATTCAATAATACATATTTTTTAAATTACAAAGTACACTAAGAAAATTCAAAATATTGGTAATATTACTTATCCACAAAAAATATAATATTCCAATATTCTTAATTGGTCAAGTTTATTCTGATTAAAATGAATTGTGAAACATTCACCTGATCTGATACCCAAAACTAAATACAATACGGTACGGTATGTTGCAATTGCATGTATATTGTTAAATAGAATATCTTAGATAACCCTTTAATTTCATTGACCCTGGGATGTTACTTGATTTGTTCATATAAAAAATATTTCACTGCTCTGATTCATTCATTTAGAAATTCATTTCTTTATCATGTGACTTGAAACATACAATAAATTTTTAAGTTCACATAATGACTGCATGTTTTCTGTCAAAATACAACTTAATCAAAAAGTAAATTTGTGATAGAATATTTTTAAAAAATCTTAAAAAAAATAAAAAGGATCAACTACGTACTACTTAACTTTACTTGTTTTCTTACAGTAATAATGGCACAATGTCTTCTTGCTTCATTTTACCATAGTATCTTACGATACCATTAACATGTCCCATTCCCACGACAGCCAAAACACGGGGATTTTTAACTGTGAAACAATATGTTTAAATTCCATACAAATTGTTATTAATTGTTACTAACATTTTAAATTATGACATGTCATAAACATTTTAGCGAAGGATCCTCTCGTCGTGAGTTGATAGCAAGTCGACGAGCGTTATGGCACTACTTTGATGATAAATGCCAAATCGCTAATGTTCAGCTTGAATAGAAAAATTTGAGCGAAGGCGAGAATTCGAAAAGTGGCAAATGATATTGCAAGAAAAAGTAATGCACTTAGAGACTACATTAAACAATGGGTGTAATAAACAATGTTAGTTAAAACGCGATAATGAAAATCGATGCAAAAATGTAGTATGATTAAGGGCGCAGGTATGCGATTGCGGTACCGACAGCAATATCTGTCACGGTCAAAAATAACTATACGCACAATGCTCACGGTCCTAGATCAGTACAGAATGAGGTGCAGTGTGCACATCTGCCGCCACTGAACTCCCCCCAAGTGAAACGTACGGGGTAGCGGACCATACTGCCGCTTCATGTTTTTATTGGAAAGTCGTCTTCTCCTGTCTCTATGATACGAGACGTTAAGCTTGAAGATTGTGGATTTTTTGATAAAATTAAAGCAGGTTTAAATATTTCACGTGCTGCCATGTATAAACGAAGATGTGAAAGAAGTTATTGCTTTGTAAAGTTGTATTGTTTGTAAAGACATGAAACGAAAGTCCTATCGAACATTTTTGTACGAGCTGCGAAAGAGGAAATAAAATCACCTAGCAAGCGGAGTGTTTGCCTGTACAGTAGTTGCGCTACAAAAGTATCAATGTCTGTGCGTGTTGCTACACTTAGTCCCAACAGAATTGTTGGAAGCATTGTACTCCAATGCGCGTTGCGTTCTAATCTTGTCATAAGTGCGGCCTTTAATGTACGACGTACAACTAGCATACGAGGATACTATTGCTTTATGGATGGTAGGCAGTCGTTCTTGTTTTTTCGGCTCCAAGAATATGTATGAGCGGGTGAAACAATTGACTTTCGAACTGTCGTCCATAATCACTTGTTATTATTACTGGTCAACCAAATCGCAAAATCCACATTTCATACACACTCCTTATGACGGACCTCTGATGTAATTTCTTATACTTGGACAGCTCGCGGCCAGCAAGCAGTTCTGTCGATCATCGCAAACAGGTAGCTATGTCCTTGAGCAGAAGTAGGTCCTACTATGTCGATGTGAAAATGTTCAAATTGTTGACACGTCAGACTAGGTTTTGCCCAGGATCCTACGTTTGCGTTCATTTTTGGCCAAAAACATCGTTGTTGTATCATTTTCCTCATTGTGCGTATACCAGACTAATATTATGAACAGGATTGAAAGCGATGCGGCGGAAAGCGTGTGGTAAATAAGATCGGATGTAGGAAGTAGAAATTTCACAATAAACTAGCGTAGATGGTACTATTTAAATTGAAGATTGGGTCGATGGTAAAGTTCGGCTAGCTCGCTATCTTCACTTTGAACTTTTTCCAGTTCAGCATAATTTATCGTTGACGGACAGTTTATGTCTTCTATTCGGGAAAGGACGTTGGCAACGCGTTGTACTTCCCGTAGATGTGGCGAATGTCGGAAGTGAATTTGTTTATGAACAGTAGTTGCCTTGTTCGGCTCGGTGTTTCACTTTTGGACAAATTGGTTTGAGTTGAAGTCAATGGTTTGTGGTCGTTAAAAATTATAAGCTTGTGACCTTCAAATGTTTTTCTGAATGCTTCATCGCTATATAGAAGGAGTGTAATTCTCTATCGTAGGTACTGTAATTCATCTGTGTAGAGGAAAATTTCTTTTAGAAAAAACCTAAAGGTTGCCATTGCTTTTTATGCGTTGTTGCAATTCAGAGCCGACGCAATTGTTGGATGCATCACAGATGATAGCAAAAGGAACAGAGTGATGCGGGTGAGCGAGAAGTGCTGCATTTTGAGGACACATCAAAAGCTGCTGTTAATACAGTCCGTGCTATTTTCGTCTAGTCTCTTTGTTCGTTGTGCCGATACTCGTTTAGCGGTACTTGAATTGATGCCGTTTGAAGTAAATTCAAAAAGATGTCTCAAATAGTAATCGCATAACTGAGACAAACGAGATGAACAAATTAGCGACTTATTATTGTACGACTTTTACGAGAAAAATTGTATAATACATTTAAAAAACCGTCTTATTTTAGTATATGAAATATCTCATGGAAGACAGTTTCAAAAACTTTCATCTGAAATGAAATTGGCAATCAAAAACCGATGTAATTCCTACGTCGGATACGCGACCTTGCGAGAAACAAATTTGCAGATCAAACGCCGCGTCTAATGTAGATGAATCATCTATCTATCCATGTTAGATCTATTCTTATCGCTAGCGACACTATCGGCGAGACCTGCGCTCTCGACGAACCCCCTCTATTTGCTGATTTAAATAATACAATGATATTAAGACATCGCCGCAGTTTTATCAAGGTAACATTATCTTCGCTCAGAATATCACACTAGCCACGATGATAAAACTTCGCACTTCTTGTAGTAGAAGAGAGAAGGTTGTTATTGGTAGTAGCGGCACTACAATTTTAAGTACCTAATGACTCGCGAAGATTACTATCAAGTCGAAGCAATTACCACTTACGCTCTAATTCACATTCCCATTCCTTTCTTGCTATGTTTCATCTGGGGCATTTTGCTACTATCATAATCGCTTCGAAGCACTAGCAAGAGGTTACAAACTATGCACGTGTTTGTGGTGCCGCGACATCATCAACAATGGTGTGTGCTTAAAAGACACAATGGCCTAACCTTTACTCGAACGTTGTATACGGACCGACTTATGTTAAGGTACCATACAATTTAGACTTATGTGATTGTATGGCAAATAGAAAAGTTCTGAAAATGATAGTTATTGGTGCTTTTTATGGGTATTGCAATATTTTTATCAAGACTTTCATAAAAGAAATCTTTACTATTAATAAAATATTAAGTAATTTTTTAAATAATTATTTTCAAAAATAATCGTTACCAGAACGGACACATTCCTGTAAAGAATACGCAAGACATCGATCACGCTCATCCACAAACACATGAAAAATTTTCTTAAATGCAGGTACTTCTTTTACGATCTCATCAAACTGTGATTGTACATATTCTTTATTTTTAAACTTCTCTATTTGTAATTTACTGTAACAAGCGATAACTTTTTTTAATAATATAACTAGTTCTCTTATAACATGATAGATACATTCCCAAAAAAATCGTGTAAAAAAGGTAAGCAATATGTGGGCGAACGTCTATGCAAAAAGGGTTCAGTAGCAGTGTATTGAGTTAGGGCTAGTTTCGATATCTAAAATAGTCATTTGATAATAAGGATATTAAATAGAAACTTCCAAAAACAGGCATATTTTTTCTTATCAGACGTGTAAAGTTGAAACTCTGGACACCTTAATTTCAAAAAAAGCATTTATAATGACGAGTGAAATAAAAAAAAAACCTAATGGCTTCTTTCTAATACTTTGAAATAAGATTTATAGTAACTCGATGCGCTGCTATCGAGCGGTCCTGCCACGGTCGCACCTGCAACTACCTGTTGCGTCGCACCTGTATGTAACGCAATGTTCGCGATTTCGCACCGACATTGGCGAGCGCTGTACACTAGCTTGTATTGAATACTGCATTATCTATTATTGTAGCTGTTAGTGAACATTGTTATTATTATCTGGAGTTTAAAAGCAAGAGAAACTAAACTCATTGCGCCATTATAAAGAACGTCTCACGCCGTAAGGCACAGAATCGTCCGAAGATCCTTGCGCCAACGACTGTATCGCCGAGTGACGATTCTGCGACTCGCTTCGGGCATCATTCGCAGATAAATTCGTAGTAGTATTAAAAAATGTATGGTCGAAATTAATGTCACCTTAACTCGTATACCATCAGAAATTAATGATTAAATTGCTTCACTTAAAGAATCTATAAACTTTTATAGTAACGAGATCGAAAGATTAGAAAAAGTTAATAAATGTCTAAAAAGTATCAATTCCTTGCAAAACGCTATCTGCTCAAAGATGAACAATATGACAGGCAAGATCAATCAACTCGACCATCTGATGCGCGCCTCTGAAGTAGATCTCCAATGCGTAACCAAATTCAAAGGTGGAAACATATTATCCATGATAGAACGATTGTGCCACACTATTGGTAATACGTAACTATAGCGAAAAATGAACTCACTAATAATACTTCTAATCCTAGATCAATTTTGGTAAGGCTGAGCTCTCCGAGACTAAGGAATACATTACTCGCCGCCATTAAAAATTTTAATAAGGCAAATCCCGAAGATAAGTTGAATGACAGTAAGCTCAGCATAGCAACGCATAGTACATCTTTAATCTACGTTGTTGAAAACCTGACCCCAGAAAACACATCGCTGCATGCAGCGGTCCGATTGCATGCTAAACAATAACGTAATTACAAGTATGTTTGAGTGCGCGGCAATAAAGTTTTTATAAATCAGAAATAAAAAATATGATATATATAACTAATGTCGAATGTTTTGAATAAATTGTTAAAAATTACAATTAGTTATTATTTAATGCCTTAGTGAACTATTATTGTTAGTTAGGGTCATATTGTTTACAACTTACCGGCATTAACAAATATTATCAATGTAACATGTATCGTTTAAATAATGTGATATGTTTTTTCAGATTGAAATTAATTTTCATATTTAATGAAAGTTTATCATTTTTAGAGTTAATTTCAACAAGCAACTTAATAGCAGTTTTTCTATAACATGTTATTCACTTCTGTCTAATATATTATACATTACATTCAACTCAGTTATAACCCTCATCATTACTTTCTCTTTAATGTTACGAACAAATATACATTATTATTTAAAATTTAATGCATTACATTTTGGCCTATATTTGTATTAATAATATAACGAAATAAAAGATTTTATAATATCTACGGATATGTATATTACGATATTAATATTTTTTATATTTGTCAGCCACATAATTTTGATAATACACAAAATTAACATCCCAAACATTTTTTATTGATAGGTTTAATATATCGTATTAGTGACATGGTAATACACCTAGGCTATAATTATACCTTTACTTTGGTTTTATGCGGTTAAACATTATTTTTATTATTTTACTATAGGATTATGTCATGCTTCAAACACAATCGTATTTTATACGATAATTGGATGATACATGCAAAAAAGGATATATCTGTTCCTGGACAAATTTTCCACAGATATTTATTGTTCTGTTCTATACTAGATTTAACCCAATCATTTGTATAAGTATTATTTTCCTATTGTCACACGAAAATATTCCTATTTATTTAAAAACAAAATTTTTTGATCCGCACAACTTAATTAAATACATCACACACAAGTTACAATATAGTACCTAATCCTTAAAGTCATAGTGTAGTGAGTCACTACACTAATTTCTGTTATGCAATTATTTGGTCAAGTGATTGTAGTATTCCCATCACTATCTTTAGGTTATCTTTCATTACCATTCAATCAAATAAATACTAATTTCTCAATTATAATTAACTGTTAGAAATATATGTTAAATACAAAAGCCTAGTGTTATCCGCATATATTATCAAAACGCTCGTGGTATGGGAACAAAGTGCCCAAAGTTTTTTAATAATATTCTACATAATACATATGACATCATACTGGTTACCGAAACTTGGTTCCAGAAAATTGAACTCTGAGATTGCTGAATTGATATGAGTTCAGATAAGACCTTAACCTGTGTACAAGTAATAAAAAATCGGGAGGAGGTGTAATCATGTGCATTAATAAAAAGTTGCAGCCGCGGTTGTGTGAAGACTACACATACGCACACATGGAATTACTAGGAGTTTGTGTTTCAATACTAGCAAAGGGCTTAGGATGCACCTTCGATTTAAATATTATATAAAATTGTATACCATGGGATAGTTATAAAATGTCACTGTTTTTAAATATAATCACACTTCATATTTGATTTTACTCACCACTAAACACTCGTCGTAGGGAACTTCATCTACCATGTATCCTATGCTCGGGCGAGGGATACACTTTGGTCAGCTATAGCTTCCAAGATCTACGAGGGGTGTTCATTAAGTAGCGAGGATGATAAATATATATTTCTTAGTAAAAAAAATGTAAATAATGGCAGGCATTGATCAGATATCTGTAATACTAATAAACCAAAAAGTTCGCGCTGAAATTAAATACTTGTGCATCAAAAAATTCAGTAAAGAGCAGATAAACCACGACTTGCGGGAAACATTAAGTGTAAATGCTCTTTCATATTCTACAATTACACATTGGTGTGTTGAATTTATGCAAAAACAAAAAACATATGGTGAAAAAGTTGAAAAATTATTTTATCCGATCATCGTATAACTGCTCCTTTTATAGCTGATATAATATTAAACATACACCACTATTTGAGCATGAAAAAGGTATCAGCGCCCTGAGTGCCTAGAATGCTTACAGACGCGCAGAAACAAACCAGACTATGAATTTCACGAAGCTGTTTAGATTTGTTACAAGATCCTGATCGCTTTTTGGCTCGATTCATAACTATGAATGAAACATGACTTCACCATTACGATCCTAAAACGAAATAACAGTCCATGACCTGGAAGAGACCATGATTTCCAACTCCTAAGAAATTTAAGCAATTCCATCCGCCGGCAAGATTATGGGCTCTTTTTGCTGGAATAGCCAAGGGGTAGTAATGATCGAATATTTCAGTCCTGGAGCCACGATTACAGGGTCTTTATATCCAGAACAATTGAAAAAAAATTGTGATGAAATACGCGAGAAACGGCGTGGAAAACTTGCAAACGTTGTTTTATTTCACCAAGATAACGCCTCCGCGCACAAGTTCAATGTTGCCATTGAAGATGCTGGCTTTGAATCGATGGAGCAACCACTTTATTCACCGGACCTCGCTCATAGTGATTTTTATCTCATTCTGCTGTTAAAAAAGTACCTCAGAGGTCAGAAATTTTATCTTGATGATGCAGTGAACGCTATTGCGCACGATTTTTTTAAGGGACCAGGATGAAGGCTTTTTTCAAAAAAGGATTTTTTTGTTTAGAAAACATATATGCCAAGTGTATACTTCTAAAAAATGAAATAGCATATATGAAAAATAAAATAGCAAATAATAAAAGATATCTTGTCATTCTCACTATTCAATGAACACCCCTCATATCTTTCATGGATTTCACACAATATAACACGATAAAAAATGCCAATAACTGAACGTTAGATTTGGCTTTCAGCAACAGCTATCTCTCTATCGATTACTACAATGTACCAATACTGCCTATTGACGCGCGTAAACCTTTTAAAATGCCGCCTAGATTCAGACGTTACTTTTAAAATTATGACTATGATTCCTTAAATCAATTTTTCAATGACATTAATTGGGACGGGATAATAGTCTGGAGTATCGACCTGAATGCAAAACAGTTTTATAAAACCATTAATTTTGAGTTATTTGTACCAGAATCATGAATTAAAACAAATTCTTATCCTGCTTGGTACAGCTTCACGTTAAGATCATTCGCGAGAAATTTTATCACTAGATATACCGACATATTTTTTGGTTTTCTTTCGCGTCTGTAGTAATTTTGTGCATTACTGTATTCTTATTTTTCCATTTTTGCAATAAAATATATAATATATTAATATTGCCAAAGACAATATAAAACAATGAAAAAGTTAAACGCATATTAGTATACGCAACTTTTTATCTAGGGTTGGTCCGTCAAAATGACTGGTCCGGTAGATTTAGTGTTAAATTAGATAAAACACGGAAATTTTATAGAAATCTCCGCGACTATCTAGAAGTCATTATCCTGTGTTCTAGGTAGCGTGTTGTGCATAACAAATGTTCTAAGAATTACATCACACTCATTCAGCAAAATATTAAAAATATTCCTCAAACATTTTGGCCCTATGTGAAATAAAAGAGAGGCGGCCCACATTATGCTAATACCTTCAAATTTAATTATCAAATATTAGACACAATGGTTAAAAAAATATGTAATGCGTTTCTTTTTTATAAGCGTTTTCAACATGCAATCTTTGAAGGATCTTAATAATATAAAAACCAAAAAGAGCGCATTCGTTAACTCCATTTGTAAAATATATATTAATGATAATTTTGTTCTGAAGATGCTTAAATCTTTGGACAAAACTAAAAGTGCTGGTTGTGACTTCTTCGGCCTTATTCTAATCAAGATGTGCAGAAAGCCTATCTTATACCAACTGTCTGCTTTTTAGAAAGTAAAGACGAATGCACTTTTCCAAATATATGGAAGCAAGCACAAATAGTACCCATTTTCAAAAAAGGATCGAAGTCCCTAATTAGTAATTACCTTTCCTATTTCTATTTTTAGTACATTTATTAAATTACTGGATATTTTTGTTTCTGAATCTGTATATCCTATAATATCTCAAGGAATAACACAAAATCAATTAGGGTTCTTAAAATCATGGTCTACGACAAAAAATTTCGCATTATTCAGCGATGATATAAAGGTATGGAAGAAGCAGATCAGATCGAAGTAATATATAGACTCTGAGAAGGCGTTTGAACGAGTGGATCACGTAAGGTTCTACTAAGAAAATTAAAGTCACCACGGATAAGGGGTGATCTACTTAGGTGGATGTAATCCTATATGATAAAAGATTACCCAAAGATTACATTTGGGACCATTTTTCTACTGTGCCGATTAATACAACATTAGCTTCTGTTTAGAAAATGTTAAATACTTGTTCTACGCAGATGATAAAAAAATTTACACGAATGTAAGTAGTCCTAAATAATGCAAAATTATACAATGGCATCTTTACTCTTTATATGAATATTACAGAATCAACAATATTTCTATTAATATCGGTAAATGACAATGTACTACCTTAGTCTTAAAAAAAACCCATTCTATACACATAAAAATTGGCAATAGCAACATACCCAGGACAAAACAGGTCCACGATCTTGGAGTCATAATAGACACGAAAATGTGATTATCAAATCATATAGATTATATCCGAAATAATAAGTCATAGTTTTATTTCGCGAACATGTAAACCTTTGAATGAATTTTCTATTCTTAAAGTTTTATATAATGCCTATGTAAGTAATACATTGATTTATTGTAGCCCTGTGTCGTTACCCCCAATACGCAGTTTTTATTCATAGTATGGAGTATGTATATAGTATGGAGCGTGTTCAAAATAAAAAGATATGAAACTTTCAATATCACAAACGTTACACCACTTACCAAGATTATTGTAACTTCTTAAATCTTTTATCTTTGCGTAACCGTACACTTTTATTAGATATGACTTTTTTGCATGAAATCTTACATTCCGCTGTAGACCAACTAAATGTTATAAGTCGAATTCTGTTTTTTACACCTAAAACCCGAACCAGAAACACTTTGTCCAAAGTTCCTACTTTCCGTACAAATTATAGAAAAACTTCTATAATGGTTCTCTCTCTCCAGAGGTAAACTTAAGATAATTGTCAAGGAAGTGCTTTTAGAAAATTTAACTTAACATGACACGTCATGTAATTAATTTGAAGTAAATTGCCTTCTTATAGATTTCTTTCTAGAAACTCCTTTATAAATTATTATTTTTTATCAAGCGAATATTCCAATTAGTTAATAGTAAATCTAAATTAGAAATAAGTATTCCGCATTGATTTATTTGTTTATTTTTTGCTTATGTACTATCCCATAAGGCGTATGTATCCACTAGTCTTACTTCAATTAAACTTATTTTGTATGTCGTATATGCCTGTAATCGGTACTTACTACATCTAAAATAATGCGTTGTTTTAGAAGGATCTGTTTGTCAATCATGTTGTAAGTGTGGGCATTTCATAAAATTTAGTAACAAATATTAGTTATGCTGGTAGATAATTGAACACTAATTAATAACCAATTAAAACGGCCATTTATTACCCAACTTTACAAAACTGCTTATACCTCCGAAAATAAATGCCAAAAACTGGATCCTTTATGCTTGAACGCCCACATATTTAAAATTATTGTTAGACTTTACTTAAGACTATATTTGGTACTGACACATTTTAATTCATTAAATATATTACAAAAATGAATTTTCTTTGAAAAACTCTATTTGCTCTATGAGGAACCAGAAAAAGTAATAGAATATAGAAAATCGTGTTAAAACAAAATAATTGGCTTAAAAAGAATTGTTCTCCTCTACAAACAGTGCTAAATCAAATTCGTGTCAAAAAAATTGTGGAAAAAGAAAATTTCGTGTGTTTTTTTAGGCACATTTGGGAACACAGACACTAAATTCTTAAGCTTGTGAAGTAGTATTGTTGATGTCAGGATGACACATAAGTTAATCACCTTTTCTAGTATTGTAAATAACTTATTATATAAATTAAATTGATAATAACATAAAAATGGATTATTTTTCAGGGTATATATAAAAATCTAAGCAAAAAATCATTTTTTTTAACCACCAGCAAACGTATGTTTTAAATATAATAAATCAATTGGTATTAAGATAAAACTATGATAGAAAGTATGAAAATAAAGACTAACTTTGTTATCTATATGTTTATATCTGCCTTATATACACGCTACTGCAACTACCTTATTACGTATGTAATACACTAACGGATTCTTGGTTAATATTTTTTCCATCTAAACTGACAGGCATTCATAATCTTTTTTTAAAGTTTTATCATTTCCACATTTATTCTATAAATTAAAACTTATTTAATTAAATATACACAAAAAAAAGCGTTAATATATCATAAGTAATGTTTGCAAAAAACATCTATGTCCGTCAGTTTACATAATATCATGATAAAAATGACCTTACTCCAAAGATTTTTGATTTGATTTTGATAAATGGTAGAATACTTGACCAATTTCAACCACATTCAAAGATTGAAATGCTCGTGATAATGTTATTTGTATTGGTCGATCGCCCAAGAATAATTTACAGCCCGGAATATTTTTCATCTAAAAAAAAGCTTTTTTTAAAAAAAACCCTAGCATAACTTTAAATGACATTAGAGTATTTTATTATTTCTTCAAAGCTTACTTCTTGATATGCTCTTCGAAATTCACCTCCGGGTGCCACTCCTAATTCCTTGGCAAGATCAGCATATGTTTTTAATAACATTGCGTGTAACATTCCAGAAACAACGCCTTTATGCTCTTTAACAGTCTCTCTGATAATCCAATTAACACGAGTGCAATGAGTATATTTATCTTTACTACCATAAAGATCAAACATTCTCACGAATGTATAATGCCTAACAAAACTCATAAACAAAATAAAGTTTAGTTATTAACCACTCGTGCTATGATTTATTTTTCGATTGCCGTATCGCCCTTTAAACAATTTAACACATCGTATGAAATTATATTATAGGGGAGTACGGGGGAATTGGCACCACTTAAGATAAAACTCCATTTTTTTTACATCAATTGCTATTAAAAGCATTTTCTTTTTATTATAGTACAACTAAACAGATTCATCATGGGACAGAAATTAAAAAATATATAAAACAAAAATAATTACATGCATTATAAAAAACAGTGGCATTGGCTCTAATCGCCTAAAAGTGCGGGGTGATAAAAACCGGAGCAAGGGGTAAAAAGACCTATCAAAGTAACGGGTAGCCAGAATTTTGTGGTAGCTACAGTAATGAGAACTTTTCGACTCCCATTACCCCATACTCGTTTATAAGTTTTCATATAATTCTTAAAATGCTGTTGATTAGTTACATAAATATACCATTTTGCCTAATTTCATTAAGATGGGAAATCTTATAATAAAATAATATTATTATTCATTGTACATCCTCGAATATTTATAAATTAGATAGGACGTCCCAAAAATTCCAGTTTGGTCTATTTAAGCACCAAAGACCTACTAGGCGGGAATGCAACTATTTACACGTATTCCGCACACGTCACTTTTTATAACGTCAAATTAAAACATTATCTAACTTGTTTAGGTTACCGAAAATAGAGTAACTCATTAACCCGTGACTCCGATTCCCTCGTGTTCCCGTAACTGTAAGTGTAGCTCGAGCCATTCTTAACCTCGATTTCACCTGTTTCACCTGTTAAACGTATTCGCTCGGAATACTGTTGGGTCTGATATGTATGACTGCCAGAACACTATAATGCTGTTATGGCGTCAGATTGACACTAAAGGTGGTAGGTAGCTAGTCAGGCGCGTTCGAAAATCCTTACCACCATCCAGACACCACTACTCCTGTAGCATGGGTATCGAACCCGGAACCTCCGCCTTACAAGGCAAGCGGTAATCCACTACACCTCGAAGGCAGTCAAAATATTACTCCACAAACAAAAATTATTTATGAATCACATACTTCCATTTTTGTTTATGCCATATTTTTGTATCGTCACGGTATGCACAGCGTTTGCGGTTCAGTACTATTGCGTCTTGACATGCCGGTCTTTATAGCACAAGTGGTTAAAATATACAAATACTTTACAATTTTTTTAATAAAACCAGTCTTCGAGTGAATTTTGAAGAAATAAATAAAACTTACGTAAACTTTTTAGCATTATATTTCCTTGCATCTTCTAAAAATTTCTTATCATCAAGCTCCAAGAGCGACACTCGTTGTCGACATAATTCCACAAGAATAGCATTAGGTTGAAGAGAGTGGACTATCTAAGTTGAAAGCAAATATTTAAATATGGGTAATTCTGGTAACACAATTTATTAAATATATAAACATTTTCATTTAAACAATAACGGTAACCATGATTTGAAAACAAAGTTCAGAAAATAAGATTAACGAACATGCGTGCTTATTGAAGGAATAAATTAGTCAAAAGCTTATTTAAAATCATCATCGATATAGAGATTGAGAATAATTTAACCTTAATTTTGTGATTTTATTACTTAAATAACATAATACTCTGTAGTTATAGTAAAAACATCACTTAATTTTATAATTTAAAATTTAATAAACTTAATATTAGTTTAATAAATAATATACCTATATAACTCATTGACTGCTAACTACGAAATATCTCGTAGAAGATACTGAAGTTTACATTAACTAGAAATGGTTAAGAATTATTAAAAAAAAATGAAAGGTAAATGTCTATAGTGTTGAGGAACTATTAATTATCAATTTCTGTCATTAAAATTATAACATACACCATAACAACATATATTATTAAGAAAAAACAGCGGCATCCAAGACAGCTGGTTAAATGTGTGACAGCTAAATGGGATAATCGAGTTTGTAATTTAAAAAAAAACTAAAGGGATAATCTTGACCGATTGCTGAACTTTGATGCATATAAAAAATATATAAAATAATTTCATGTTCTTTTATTTGCAGTAAGTTAACACGACCTCATTTTCACATGTTGTTATGATAAAATGTGCTGGTCCAAAATATGGTTGCTGTCACTGGCAGGTTGACATTTGGAAAGTTAGCTAGACAGGTGGGTTCGAAAAACCTTACAAGCATCCCGGATCTAAAACTTATGTTGTCCCTTTACCGATCTCGGGACATCAATATTGTAATGCAAGTATTTTTTATTAAACATATAAGTACCTACAATAAACATTGTCTATAAATCTTATCAGGTAAGGTAAATAATTCTTCTAATTACGTTTACCTTCCAATACAGTCTCGGTTATTGAATAATATTAATAATTAAATTTGCCTCATATTTATGGGAAAATTAAAAAATTAGAATAGAACAGATATTAGGCTGTTTTAGAAAATTCTTTACCTCGGATACTTCATCTACGGACTTTCTGCTGAAATGTACGGTACCTAATAGAATAACGGTGGCCCCCGAGTCATTTTGAAGTATGGTAGCAGATTTTGGCAATCTTAAACCAGGATCATTACTTAATATTCTGGATACTACAGGCGCTGCTAAAAATGTATAATAATATAAGTAGGATAATGTAACAACTTATATAAAAAAAAACTGTGGTAAAATCTTTATAAATTCAATAATCATCTTACGCTTGTTTAGCGAGTGACGCAAAATCAAACCCTGATCAAGGTGTCTAAATAAGAGTGAAGATATGTTATATATATGACGTTTCATTTTTTAGCAAAACTGGAAATTTTAATTTTGTATGTTTTTTTATGTTCTTAATATTTTTCTCTAATCCATTTTGGGTCTGCGTAACTCGTATTGATTTAGATATTATTTATATTCATTACTCGTAGGAACTATACTGACAGTAATATCAAGTTTTAAAATTTTTACCTAATTCAATAATGCTAATGACGTTAAGTGGCCTGTATACACTTGAGAATGGGAAAACGATAAGTAAATTTTACTCTGTATTTTGTAACAAGCACTACTAACTTTATAAAATAACACATTTCAATTAATAAAAAAAATAGTATTTAAACGCAGATTGTAAAACTGCAGTTATTACTTGAAATAAGAATAATACTTTAATTAAAATTTGAGATATAGGAAATAAAATTTCTTCATTGAAGACAGATGTTTCGTATATTTGGCTAACGCACAAACTATCTCCGTAAAGCGTGTACTTAAATACTTAATTTTATTTGTCAACAAATGCCATTGCTAAATAAGCAGATCACATACCTGGCTTGCAGCTGTGTTTCTAAATTCATACTGGAAGAGCCAGAGTATTTTGGAAATTTCACTTAACATCAAGAGAAAAGGCTAGTGAATACTTACTCACTGTCAATAAAAAAAACTTCAATCGATTCATACGTGTCTACTTAATAATATTTAAATATACCATAAGCGTTAAGCCAATATCACCTTTTACCACAGTAAAATAATTAGAGAAGTGTACAATAGGAAACAATGAACTTTAATAAAACATACACCAATATTTTTTTCAATTTATTACAAAAAACCCACTATTGTTAGCCTATCCACACGGGCGATGCTAAAACGTGACAGTATTCAACTTGCCACCCACAAGTCAAAAAAATAATTACAGTTAAAAACAAAAAATATAATTTCATAATTATTTAATATCTCGTTACTTGCCACATTTTTCTAAAATTATACACGACACTCTGCAAAAGAAATAAATTCAACTACAATAACAAAAGCCGTACTCAAATTCTGGTGATTGCAAATTTACGAAACAAACATTATTATCACAGTTCTAATCAGAACATCTACACTTTATAGTGTTTGTATGTGTTTACTCGAATTAGCTTATAATGGTAATATAAATTTGTTAAAATCTAAAAAGATATTAATACCGAATTTTAAATTGAAATTATTGTTTTTATATTTTTGACTTTTTTATAAAATTTCTAGACATTAATCATAAGTATAATATTATAACTGTCAACAACTTTCTTAAATAGAATTATCCTCACTCTAATAATTTAACTTCGTTACTATTATGCACCATTATATATAGTTCAGTTGTAATAAAGCAAAACATAAGCATCTTATTTCTAGAAAACTCAATTTAGATTAACGTTATGTTTCTAAATTAATAATAATAATAAAATAATTAGCGATATTAGAAAAATTTGCTTTACTCCTCTCATAGGTCGACAACGCAGCTGGTCGTATTTACTTATTATCACGTGAGCAGCTTGTTCAATTGCAGACGTTCTCTATAAAAAAAAAACTGAAAGAAAAGTGCAAAGTAAACTTGATAATAATACTCGCAGTGCAGCCTGATACAATTAAATGAGTAATAAGTAATTTATGTTGATGATGTTTAACATTTGCTGATGGGATGTGAACAGAATAAGTCAAAAAGGAATACATTTATAAGTAAACACAGTCCCATGAATATAATGGATGTGGGACTAATACAATCCGTACTGGCAGACCCAACTTCAAAATTTGCCAGAGATCTAATGACTCTGGCAGAATAGGTTCGATTTGTTTTGCCTAGAAGATTTTTTAATTTACTTTATAAATTTTGTTATACCATTTTATATTCAGTAATAAGTAAGTTGTTGTAAAGGAAAAATATAAGAAGGGATTGATATTATTGATATGTCCATTGTGATAAAAATCCCAAAAAAAAGAAGATACATTTATAAACTAACACTTGATTACTTAAATTTAAAATAACTACAGGTCAATGAAGCGAATTTTAACATGTATAGCATTAGACAGTAGCATTTTTAACAATTACTTTTCTTACAACTATGGAATAACAATGTAATATTCATTAGTATTATATTTCTTATTTAAAAATTCGGGTTTCACATGCTGTTCTAAACTACGTCATTAATTCTATAACGGTTAACAAAATCTTACTGACAGCAAATTTGTAATACCAAATGGAATTTTTTTTCTGTAATCAAATAGAAATTAAAGAAAATAACTGTGGTAAAACAAAATTTAAAAATCATTAAGAGCAATCACACAATAATTTAACTAACTAAATTGTTAAAAAATAAATAATGTCGAACTTCTATCAGAGGACGAGTTTTCACAAAAAGATGTTTAAAATAGGATCTTAAAGGATATTTTTAATATTACTATTTTCTTTAATGACCTGTATTACAATATTTACGTCAGAACATGCATATTCTAAAATAGTAAAGTAAAAGGAGATAATATCAGAGATATCCAAATACTCAGTCAATGCAGTATCTTTTATTTTGTTTCATCAAAACCTTGTTCGCATACTTGAGATGTGTATTATTCTCTGAACTGTCAATTGATCATTAAATTAAATATTCATGAGTGAAATTTAAGACATATGGAAAGAGTGCATTGTTTAAAAAATTATTAGAGTAAAGAAGTTAAGATATTGTAAAGAAATAAAAACTCGTTATAGATCACGGAGAAAACGCCAAAAAGCCATTCGGTGATCCTGTAACACAAAATGCCTTTGATAAGCTAAATAATGAAAAATAACGCTTTATCATAATCGAGAAACCACTCTAACAATAACCTAAGAAAACTAACAAACCTATAATAGCAAATAAATAATTATTATCACGACAAACGCTCATCACTAGCCGTAGACTTGCCTTATAATTTCTATAATGATAGTCCTGCTTTTCATGACCTGCTTCAGATGTTCGATGTCTTGTCATGGACGTACCAAACTTTCCATTTATACATATTACAATTATTATCATTTAATGCAAATATTTTTCAAATCTTACACTTACACTGCTGGCCAAAAGTTTGAGACCACCTTGAAAAAATTACAATATTGAATAAAACTCCAAAAGTTAGTGC
>DWQX01002484.1:0-21543 GCA_018245475.1 Pharmacophagus antenor | reverse complement strand
GTTACCGTTTCTTTTTGCAACGGGGGCCCTTGGCCCAAACCGTTTGGGGATTTTTCCTCCTTAACCCCCCCCCCCCTGTGGTCGACCTCAGCTTTCGAAGGAGTCCCGGGATCTACGATACGATACGATTATAGCTCGTCCCGGAGCCTACACGATGTGGACTCCAGAACCCTCGCAGGTTCTACCACAATGGCTACAGATCACGTCCAGCCATCTTCCTCCTCGGAGCCGTTGAAAGGGTGATAAGGACCTCCATCCTTACCATCCACGCCTACAAAGGTCCCTTTATGGTAGGGAAACACCGTTTAGAGGAGAGAATCGTGACGTAGCTCGTTAACGCCAAGACGGCCTCGTCTCGGAACAGGGTCTGTCCTCTCTCTGTACCGCTGAACAAGGCTACTTCACACTTATATTAACAAGGAAATGGAGGACCGCTTGCGGTTCAAAGTTGCCCAAGTTACTCCTTGTCACAATGAAATGTTAAACAAGTGATAAGCTTTCCATTTATCAAATTAAACAAAGAGACAACTGAGTTTGTTATTACGCACTTACTCGTTATGAAGCGAATGTTGCCGCTGTCGAAGGACAAAATAAAGGAAAAAATGCTTTAATGCTTTTAACCACTCAAGCAACTCCCGCTATAAGCACGTGCCATGAACCTCGTAATACTTCTGTTCCGTGAGGGCCAAAAGCAAAATTCCACTCAGTGCGAGGAAATGAGAAGCACAGCCTTTGAACTTTTTGATTTCGGTTGAAATATTAAGCGATTTTCACTATTCATATTTTATTGGAAAGAGTATATCTCAAAGTTAATTCCAGAAATATGGCCGAAAATATATTTTAATTTTTTTAAATGAATTTATTAATTACAGTTAACTTCAGTTATAAAAATTTATGGACCACATCAACAAAAAAATCAGTTTGTGTCTTTAACCTAGCATCAAGAGGTTTACCAAGGAATAGGTTTGTGTTTAACACTAGATTTACCAACACATATTTACGGTTTTCTTTACGAGTCTAAAGTAATTTTATGCATTATTGTATTCTTATTTTATCTGTTTCGTAATAAACTATATAGAACAACGTTGCAAGGGGGCGGTATAAAGAAATAAAAACTAAAACGCATATTAATATACGAAACTTATTATCTATGGTTGGTCCGTCAAAATGACGCGTCCGGTAAATCTGGTTAACCTTTACCCTTGAACTACATCTTGACTAAACACAAACAAATAGAAGCATCATTGATTAAATTAAATAATACTGTTATATAATAATACATAATAAATAATAATAACCACATGTTTCTCTATACACGTTTCATTAAACACAGGATTCCATAACAGAGGTAGAATATAAATAAAAATAATTAAAAAAACTTCGAGTTACATAACGGTATAAAATTACGCCAATTACGTTCAATCGTTGAAACACTGATTTTATTCACAAAAGTATTCATCGTCACGAGCAAGAAAGCTTAGTTTAATATCTTTCCATCTAGACTTAACTCGTATATATGCGAAATATATGCGTTATGGCATTCGTGCCAAGACAAGCTAATGATGAATCGGAAGATCTCACAGACGGTTCGCCGCTGCTGGTGCCGGTCGAAATAATGGACGCCCGAAATAATCGCACGTGTGCACCAAATGGCTCAGTTATCGGTGCACTTGCTCAAGACTAACCTAAATCGTTTCTAGGTTCGAATATCAAATCGGAATATATTCGAATTTACATTAGCATATATAGATTGAATAGTTTCACTACCTACGCGGCGTGCTATGCAGCTTGCGTTGTTACGGAAGTCGCGGGTACTATGTCACATGAGAATTCAAATTCACATGGTAGTGTTCGAACTGTCTGATTAAATCACCTTTATTGTTGATCTGCTGCCAAAACAGCTGCGTTGCGTTGCGGCCGTAATGCATGTAAGCACAAGGTTATTGAAGGCGAACACGCTTGACCATTTACGTCACTAAATATCAAGTGATTTATTGCTTGCTTTGTTACGCGGAGGTCCCGGGCTCGGGCCGCAGCAGCAGCGGAGTCTGAATGGTGGTACGGTTTCTCAAACCCGCCTGACGAGCTACCACCCTAAACGTCCAATCTGCCGCCATAACACAATCGCCGTGCTCCGACAGTCGGACACATTAGAGCCAGATATATTCTGAACGTAAGCGCTCCAAAATCTACAGCTTTATTCTCACTTAACATCAGGTGCAATCGTGTTCACTTGTTGGGCTATTAAAGAAACAAAATTCAGGACAAGTATCAACGCTTAATATCAATCTTACACTATATCCTTTATAACATCACACATACTATATGTTATATATCAAGCGCCTTCAACTACATGGGATTATTTGAAATATTATAAATCTGTTCAATGCAATATTTTCCATTCCACTGATCGCAAATATCACTTACTATTGATCGGAATTTTCATAACTTTGTACGCGAACGCATGCGAACTGATCAAATGTGTAAGTTTCTTGTAAACTTGTTCAACAGAACATTGTGTTACTATAATTCTAGAGCAAGATTTCAAATTGATGCTAAATCTTATAGCAAGCGTTTTATTTTTATAAAGAGACTGTATATCAAAGCTATGTTTATCAAAACTGCCAATCTACTGGTGCAGCCAACATAGTGCTACGCCGTTGACCAGCTGGGAAGGTGTTACCAACCATAGCCGACCAGGCCATGGCTACCAAACAACCATAAGGTGAAAATGACAAGGATCAAGTGATGAAATCATGGGAGGGAGGTTAGACAAGGTAAGATTCGTAGCTTCGTTATCAATATTCCGAGTAAAAGATAAAGCGTTTTTCTTCATCCTTTACAATGCGAACTGCGAAAGATTGCAACATTCCGTTGACTTCAGTATTTCGACTTAGGTATTACATTGAGATTTTATGTTCATGAGTTAATTTACCATCTGATAGAATTGTATATAGTCTATATAATAAAAAAAACACTTGTAGGAAAACTTAAAAGTGTGCGTATGCGATTTTCATTGGGTCATTGACACTTTTAGTTTAACATCAATAAAATTTTATTGTTTAAAATATCTTTACTAAATCTTTATAATACTTGGTTAAATTCGAAAGCGCTATCGTAGCTAGAACTACCAATAACGTGATTTATTAATCATAATTACGTTGAACTTAAGGGTGCCGCCAGTCTTACACAACAATTAATAATGTTGATTTATAGATAAATACTATGAAAGCGTGCAAATATATCTACGAGGTCTTTTGAACTTTGATATATGTAAACATGGAAGGTATTGTCATTAACTATATAATTTATTGAACAAGGCATCAGTAATAGTTCATACAGATTTGTCAACTGCATTTTGCAAAATGTTTATCTGCTGTATATTGTGATAAATCTTTACTAACAGCAAATTTAAGATTTTCAATAAAGTTCCTTCGGCGATGTTTCCTTCAAATTAGATAAATCCTTACGAATTTCTTCAAAAACATCATACAACATAATTAGAGAATTAAAAATACATGTCGTTGGCAGATTGGATATTAAATTAAATTCCAAACTTTCCCGTTTCTACCTCCAGTACTTTGAAATTTTAAACCGTTAATCGCTAACGTAATATACGAGAAACGGCACAGAATAATAAAAACATTTTTTTTTTGTTATTTAAGGTAAACGTATTCTTATTTTATACGAAGCAAAAGCCAGCATGATTATAAATTGTACGTCTTATATGTTTATTTAAGCTGTCCGCCAATAAATATATATTTGATAGATAACTATTTGCTTAAATTTAGAATGTATCCATAATTTGAATTTCGAATAGCTTCGTTCATGGACCATTCGACATCCGGTAAGTCGTTCACCTAGGTAACGAAATATCGTCGACGTCATCCGGTCGAACGTCAATCGATTATAATGCCGGGATTAAAAGAATATCGGGACGTTTCGCGTCGCGTCACTGGCCGAATGCCAGGTGTCCAGCGCTCCGGGATCGGCGTGTTATTTTTGTAACGGACACCGTTCTGTGGCGCTCGAGAAATGTCATCGTATGACAACCGGTTTACGACTTGAACACAAAAACGTTTTTCATAAAACGAACGGGCTTTGATTTGTTTTTTATATTAATATCCTTTTATACAAATCGTCTATTCATTAATGTAAAAATCTTTTATATTAATTTAAAATATCAACCAAACGAAAAACAAGCTAGACCAAAGTTGACATTCTTGTAATGGCTAAAAAATCCTTTTGGTCATATTAGGACCACCGATACAATATACTGATACAGTTATACAAATTTTTTTTTTAGTTAATAACCTGTTCTCGTTCATGCGATTAGTTTTTTGTATGATAAAAAATATCACTTTAACACTAAATTTACCGGCGCCGCCATTTTGACGGACCCCTAACCCTAGATAAAAAATTAGACTTATTTTATTTATATATAGTTATACTATGACACGATTGAATTTCTTTATACCGCCTCTGGCAACATTGTTCTGTACATTTTAATGCGAAACAGGAAAAATAAGAATACGATAATGCACAAAGTTACTACAGACTCGAAAAGAAAAACTATTAAAATGTGACATTAACCGTCTAGATATAATAAAGATTAATCTTTTTTTTCCTGTTAATTTCTTTGAGATTATTTTTAATATTTATATTGAAAAATTTCTTCTTCACTTGTAGAAAATGTTAAAATCTCGCTTATACTTTATGAATTTGGTCACAACCTTTCCAAGGGATAGCAAAGGCTGACATGTATACAAATTAATTCTTAGTAGTAATTGAGTTTATCTTGTACAATACTATTTTTTATCAAAATATCGAAGGGTCGACAAACTGTAACGAAAATGCAGAATTCGAATATGTATTGTTGCACACTCATATCCATTTCCCACCCAACAGTGATTTAACGCTTTTTTTTTACGAGACGCAATTTGAATTTCGAACGTACTTTAAGAGATACTCTTTGTTTTAAAAAAATAGTCTCAATACAAATTAAAACTATATAATGTAAAAGATAAGATAGGTTTAGAAATCAACATATTCTAAATCCTCATTTTCTATGTTCGCACTCTTATAGTTTTTTTTTTTTCAATTTTTATCAGATAAACTTCTAAACCAATAAATTGGTACATACTTATGGATTAAAATGATTTTTTTTATTACATATAACATGCTGGACAGCGATTTACCTGGTTAGAACTGATGACGATTCGAAGAATTTCTTCATTTACTTTTGTATCTGTCAAAAAAAATCTATCGATACCATATTAACTTATAGTCTCATTAACCACATTCAAATATTTGCAGAACACACTTTATTATAATAAAAGTTTCAACGGATTAAAAACACGACCGTGACATGAATACATATCATAAACAAACTTCCGAACAAAAATTCACATAAATTGTACAAATTCAGGGAACATTATCGTAAATTTATATAAGTTTAACATTCGTCGCAAACGATTCGTTTAGTTTGTAACATTTCTCGGGCCGCGAAAGATATCTTGGTCCGTCATCATCAGCCTATATCAGTCAGCTGTTGGACACAGGCCACACCACTGAGCACGATCTTCGACCATCCTCTTCCAGTTTCACCTTGGATAATACTTACGTTACTTAATTCTTTTATTTATTTATTTAAAGTTTTAATGCACTAATTTGTACATAAGGTGGACTTAATGCCAAATGTCATTCTCCGCCAGTCTACCATAGGGTTGATCAGAGATGAATATAAATAAGGTGTGCGTAAAAAGAATAATAGAGAATAAAAGATAAAATAATAATAATACAAATAAAGATGACAGGCAGAGAGGGAGATGTAATACACACAAAAATATTACGACAATTTTTAAATATACATACATATTAATAAATGTCCTTGCATAAAAATACTAGTGCACGTAAAAATAATACAAATAAATATAATAATAATAATAATACAAATAAAGATGAGAGATTTTACTAATAGACTTTCCCTTAGTTTTTTTTATTAATTCCACGGAGGAGACTGTCAAGTTGAAAGGTTTTCTAACCCGTCAACCACCAACTCAGTATCGTTTGATATGGTCAATTTACCACCATAAGAGCATTGTTGTACATGATTATTCCGAAACTGCTTCGATTGCTACCACCCTAATCGTAATTCATATGCCATATGCCGCCATAACAGCTTTGCTATGTTCCAACAATCATAAATGTGAAAGCTAGATTATTTTCGTCGAACACCGTGTAGTAGTTCTAACCGTCATTTAAAATCGTGGTTAAGCGTTAAACCCTAGGGCTCACGGATTACCGGATCCGTGGGCCAGTTTCGATGAAACTGTGATAGTCGTCGAAAAGACTAACAGCAGCAGCAGTAAACCCATGGTAGATAAAATCTGAATATTGTTATTGAAAGTTTGTAGAAATAATACGGAGCAATATTCTTTTTAATGTTTCACATTAAAAACTTCCACCGCTAACGAAGTAAATGGAAATTTCATACAAAAAAAATTATGAAACTTTAACTTCTTTCAATACAATATTTTTTACCAAAT
This sequence comes from Pharmacophagus antenor, assembly GCA_018245475.1. NCBI lineage: Eukaryota > Metazoa > Arthropoda > Insecta > Lepidoptera > Papilionidae > Pharmacophagus > Pharmacophagus antenor. Next base: position 14,995 of record DWQX01002484.1, on the reverse strand, counting down.
AAATGTGATAGAAATCAAACAAGGCTTTACTTAACATCACAAAATAACGACTTTGTGGTGCTGTATAAATATATCATAAGTAACATCATTTTTTTAACCAATACTTACCATCTATTTAGCATATACTTACATGGTACACACGTGGTTAATAATGGTAAACATATTTTATTACTTACTTTTCAGTGTCATATTATATGTTATGTTGTTAATATTTTAAAGAAAGACACAAAAGTCACTAAAAATAGAAAGAACACCATAATGATCTTTGAAAATTTACAAGTCTTTTTTTTATATTTATAATTCAAAACTTTCAAACTATTTTTGAAACAAAGAGAACTGGACTAAAATGAACATAGACGTTATTTATGATACGAAATCATAAAACTTTTTACGTTGGGATTTAAAAAAAAATTGGGTATATATAGTTAATCGTACCGGTTTTCATTTTTTGCAGGCGTTTGTCGTAATCATCCAACACTCGCTCATAGAAATGCACCATTACATTCGCAGTTTAATAACACGCACGAAAATTGGATTCGATATTCGAATACAAAAATAATTTCCACTTTTTTTAATCGTCAAATCGTATAAAAAAAAATCAATTATATACTCAAAAGCTGCACCATACGTACTTTTCTTATGTCACTTTATAAATAAAAATTGTGTTCTCTTTTTAAATTCGCTGTATATAAAAATGCTACCGGATCCGTTGCAACTGGCCAACGCTAAACGCACACTAATCTATTTTCGATGTACTGATATTTAAAAAAAATTGTTTGATTTTATAATCTGTCGTAACCTGCGCACACGGTCGCCATGTTTCACACTTAAAACAAATGATGTCAGCTGATATTGACTTTTTTTTCCATTAAACACTTTTTGGTAAACGCGTACCAAATCGGTTTTTTATATTTATATCGTTTACTGTAGGGATTACATTCTTCGGAGGAAGATTACTAAGAGAACACGAAATAAATAGGGGTTCATTCTTCTTCTAATTTTATTATCTTGCGTCATAAAACGATGAGTAAATACAGTTATCATTTAAATGAGATTAGAAAATTAAAACCTGCACGTGATGTTGAGATGTAGACTATGATGATAAGAACCACTAATCCAGAAGAAGCCTATACTCTCCACTATAGAATACAACGTCACATCTGAACGAACCACACTACATGCCAATCTTTGCCCTGTTCGTATTATGTGGAATCAAGCGTTACTTTAGTTCTATCGTGCGAAACACGCCCTGTATATATACTTCCATCGATAGAATAGCTACGGTTAGAAAACTATAAATAAATAAATCGGCAGTCTCTCTTTGTTTAAGCGCAATGTAGAGGAGAAGGAAATGGGATGAGGTATCGAAAAGAAGACGTGTGAGCGAGAAAATGATTAAGAAAGAAGAAGGAATGAAAGCGCGATTAAAAGATTAAAAAATTAATAAAAAAAAATAATGGCTACGATTCATTTTCTTTTACAATATTAAAAACAAATTATAGAATCATACAGGGATTGTATTATTTAACACTTTCGCAACGGGTTGCACCGCCGGTGGTACACGCCGTTAACAATTTAATACAGATAATGATTGAAAACTTACTAAATTATTAACCAATATATTTGCTTATTTATAATTATTCCAGTGTACTACGCGAAAGAACAGCAACGCTTCGTGTGCCACCCGGGGCTCGGCTACCCCTCGGTGCGGACAGTTAATTCAGGCCCTGTCGCGAATGTGTTAAAAGCAAGCAATTCCCTTCAAAATATAAACGTTTTATAAATTATCTTCAAAATATCAATACGTTTTCTTGCATAAATTACGTTTCACAAAACATTTACGTTCATTTATGTACAAATTCATCAATCACTTATTGGAAATGAAACATTATCCTAATGTAATTTTTAATACGAAAATATTCATGCGAAATATTCGCTAGAAACTGAAGCATAAAACGGATTATAAAATCTGAGAGAATATAAAATCTTGCGCGCATTTCGTAGTCACTATGCGTTATGATTAAAAACAGATCTGAGCTCTCACGTATGCCCTTGCCGTATCAACTTTTATTGCTTTCAAATCAAATCTTTTTTTTTATTTGACACGGAAATGCAACTTTTTCTCGACATTACACTTACAACTTAAAATGATTCCAAATTCACTAATTTGAATTAAATCTTACTTTGCAGCATGATATCGTTTTTTACGTTATTCGTGATCAGTTATAAATAATAAGCATCAGAAATTACTTTATCTCTTCATGCTTAAGTGTGATGCTAAATTTGATTAAACTTATCAAGAGCAGAGTGGCGCAGTGGAAGCGTGCTGGGCCCATAACCCAGAGGTCCGTGGATCGAAACCACGCTCTGCTAAAACACTTTTTTAGTTTTTTTTTTTGTGCCTAATTAATATTCAATTAATAAGATGTGTCTTTATTACTTTTTATATATAACACAGATATTAGAGACAGTTGTCAAAATTTATGGCTCCCTTTTTTAAATAAAAAGTCCGAAACGGGTCTCAAAAATTACGAACCTAAAGTAGCCAAAATACTAAAGCATGATTTTTCACAATTCAAATTTCATTTTTTTTAAACATTCAGTACACAATTTTCGGAAAAAAATTTAGTAGGTAATAGCGCCATCTATGAAAATAAATTTGCAACAATACAAATAGTATTCATTCCTTTTTTATACCTTTGTTGATAAAAATTTTAAAATAAACAATGGTGAGTGTTTTCAATTTATGCTATACCAAAATCTGTGAAAATTAGAGAAGCCGTTTAATTTTTAAAAATATTTTTGTTAATAATATAATATATCTCTCTATATACCTAATATTCTATTATTCATCAAAATGTTTTTAGACTGGAGTCTGTCAGGAATACGTCACAGAAGTTGACGTTATTAGCTTCATACAAACCATTTCAAAATTTTCAAAACCCGTTGCGAAACTTTTAACCTAATATGCATAAAACACCAAGGAGGATTTGGATTCGACACGATTGTTTTTCGTTTCTTTTTTATAGTTTTGGTGTAGTCTAAATTAATATTCTAATTTAATATTCTGTATCATGGAATGATTAATACTCAAACTTAAGCCACGAAATACTAAATAATTTAAAAATATACTTACTAGCAAAACAGAAAAGTTACGATCGTACAGATTTTAAATTTTTGTCATTAAAACAATATATACACAAAATGTTTATATTATATTAAATATATGCGATTGCATATCTTGTTGTAGAAACTCGTTAAAATTTGCTGTTAGAAATTCACTGTACCATTAAATTCTGATCATAGTAGATATTTAACAAATGAACCTTCGTTTGAAGTTAGCCAGGTTTACAGAAAAATAGGGTTATAGGTCAAACGGCTCACTGGTTTCGGCGATAATCATTCGTGTGACACATGTCAAATAGGGATGTGCTTTAAAGTAATTGTACGATAATATATGTGTACTTCTTTTATGTATCTTTTTTTCCCTCCTTTATTTGTTTACTGATAATGGCAGAGAATGTGAATGTGCATGAATACCAATACGCAATTTCTAATCTACGATACACTAAATGTTAAACATGAATTTGAGAGTAAATGATAATTAGTACAAGTTAAATAATAAATAAATTGATAACAATTTTTATGACACTATTTTGATACTGATTAGTTATTTTTAAATTAAAATAGTGTAGCTGGACTAAAACTTGTTTTTTAATTATTTTTTTTTAAATCCCTTATTGACTATTACGTAGTGAAGCGACGAGAGGTTTTTACTAGAATCTTATCGTTTACTTCTAAAATACCACGAATTCATTTTCGAATACTCTTTTAAAAGTGAGGAGTTAAAAGGACGATAACAACAATCACAACTACTGGGACGTAAAATAATTCCGGCTCTTGTACTATAAATTTAATTGTAATAAATCAAGACGACACATATAAATATGTTGTAAATACATGATTAATATATACGACAAATACTGACGCTGGCTCCACAAGTGTTCGGATATAATTATAATTAAAAAATGACAAACCTCTTCCATTTTTTCCCGCGCGATATTCAATGTTAGACATTGCGTACATACAAAAAATAACACAAGTATTAATCTAACCGAATCACAGCCGCTCTATCAACTTATATGATTTGTTAATTCTAAAACCAGCACACTTTAGTTATGTCACTTTGATATTAATAAAAAAGAAAACTTTTAAACTTTTCACAGTTTATAATTAATTGCAACACAATTATTATTCCTTTTGAAATAAAATAACGCGCGAAAGTTTTTTTTTTGTTTTATATTACACAGGCGTCATTTTTGGCCGATCGCGGCAGAGGCACTGTTCTATTCTTGCGTTGCCAAATGAAGAGTTTAACACACGTGTCGTGCCACGATTGTGTATTTGTTTATATACGAAAGCGTAATCAGTGTCTACCGAGGTGTGAATCAGCCATTAGTGAATAAAAGTCTCAAGTTCGTACACGTTCAAGTTTTGGCAATATTTTTAACGGACCGCGGATCCGTGAATCTAAATCCGTATAAAGATTTTTGTTTTGTTTTAATTGTTAAAATTAGATTGGCCATTTTAAGTTTTAGGTTTTTTTATATGCATGTAGGTGAACACTTCAAAAGAATTTCTCCTGATTTTAAGTGTCTATGAGGCTGTAGATGGTTAACCCTGTTCGCTCAAAATATTTCTGAATCTCGCGTGTATGATAGCCGGAACACAATAATGCTGTTATTGCGGCAGATGGACATTGACGGTGATGGCTAAACCAACCGGTTCGTGAGAACCGTACCACCATTTAAACTTTACTACTCATGTGACCCAGGAATCGAACATGTGACATCTATTTTACAAGGCCATCTATAAACCACTGCGCTATTGAAGGAGTCAGTTCGTTAAAAAAAACCTAGACAAAATTGATAATTTTCAAATGACTGCTCAAAATTTTCATTTTAAGAACTGCCAACTGTTTCATTATTAAAAAAAAAATCTTCTATTGAAACGAAACTTAACTCACAACAGTTAAAAACTGAAAAATAACACAAACTATCATCTCAAATTTATCAGTACCAAAATTTAACAAACTATCTGTATCACTATTACAAATAACCAAATTTAATTATATATGATAGATCTCTGAAATAGTGCAGCACTGTAATATGTTATACGAATATAAATTTATTACCACAAGCAATTAAGTTACAAAATGTAATTGACAGAAAATCAGATGAGTATACAATTTTTGGCGCTTCGCCAAGACTGTCATTGGAGAGTGAGTGTTTCACGGTAAAATTTTATCGTCAATCGTCGATTTTGTCCGCGCTGTAAATTTAATTATACTACCCGAAGGGAGATTCCTGTTATGCTAATAACATTAAATTAGTAGCTGTTTACATAACTAAGTGTGAACATTAATACATAAACGAATTGATGATTCTGAAGGTTTAACACTAGATTTACCGGTACCGTCATTTTGACGGACCAACCTTAAACAAAAAGATCCGTATCATATTAGCATAAGTACGTTTGAATTTTTTTAATACCGCAACATAGTTCTAGACATTTTATTGCAAAACAAAAAAAATAAGAATGTAATAATACAAAAAAATACTAGAAACTCGTAAAATAAAGCCATGACAATGTGTCGGTAAATCTAATGTTCAATTGTAATATAGCATTTATAAATTATAAAGCGATGTAACATGGTAAAGGCGTTTTAGGTAGGTACTTTTTTATTCACGATTAACCATCACCACTGTTGCTCCGGGCGTGGTAATTCATTTGCTTAGCATTAAAATTATACTTCCTCTAGTAAGTATACCGATTTACGAGCTCATCGACTCGGGGAATAAAACGTTTGAACCACTTAGGGGTGAAATTTCAAAAACTAAATTATTATAAGTGGATCACGCATCACATAAACCACAGCCTAAAAATGTTATAGCGGTTAAAATGTTATATAGGTATAATATATAACGGTTTAGGCTGTGCGTTGACACATTGGTCATTCAGTCTGCTCTTGACTTATTCAAAACTTTCAGTTTATTGTTTAATGGCTTTTCCTAAATGATAGTCAGGACTGAATTTTATAATCTTTAACACTTAACCTCAACTTCAAATTTGACGTTGTCAATGAGATTGGAGATGGTAAACCATGATTGTCCAGAATACCGTGACTCATATTTTGAATGCCAAACGACAATCTAAAAAGGATACCTAACAATACAGATTCAAGCAAAAATCTATCAGCAAATTAAAATTTACCTCACTACTTAGGTTGGCTGGTTGAATCGATAAAAGGAAGCTAATTAAAGACTGAACGGACACGGATAATCTGTAGAATTATAACCAAGACTAGTTCAGAATGCAACAATATAATATCAAAACGCCATTAATAATAATTGACGAACAAAACAAGCCATTCGTCGACAATATTTCACATTCGTTGAGAGCATATTAAAAAAATAATAATAAACATGGATTAATCGAATATCTCGATCAGGGAGAATTTTTGTTTACGTTACGCATCTTTATATCGTTGTAGATAAATACGATCAGATTAACGTTTATAATGTTTCCACGGTGATTCAGATTAAACAAACGAGATATTCGCGTCCGGCCAAGAGATACTTGTAGATATTTACAGATCGCATAACGTACCAGCAAGTTTCAGATTGCGATTACAAATCCACAACTGGACAATACCATCTTTGTGCACAAGCATAAATAATATTTTTTAAGAATAACCAACTCGAAGGCGACACTTTTATATTTTTAGCCAAATAAATTATTTTTTGGAAGAAAAAAATAATTTGGAATTTTTCGCATTTCAAACACCCGAATTTTTTTCCATCACAAAACGAAAGCTAATCTCAAAAACACAGGGCTTACGAGCAAAGAACACATTTTCGTATGCAACAATAGACGTTCCGTACGTGTTTTCTTACAGAACAAAAGTAAGGTCTACATTCATTATTTATGTTAGTGTTTCTTTTTCGGGATATTTTTTTTTTGTTGCGAAGGTCATACTTTGTTTTTTAATCTATGTAATGTTACGGTGTCGTCTAAATCGACGTACATTGCTACGAATGGAATACTATTTAATTTTATAAAAAAAAATATAGTCAAAGTTTTTATTTTCAAAATTAAAAGACAATATTTTTATTAGTTGTTCATTAGTATCTTTACGTGGCAAGGAAGTGCGTTACATATAATAAATTTGACATACATAATGGTTAAAATAATCAGCGCCATATCCACGTCGATGCCAGCGGTGCCCGTGCACAGAGCACAGACCCCAGAGGGACACAGAAATGTCCAAACCATAAGCGATGATGGGCCAAGCAAGATTGTTTGGCCCTTTTGTTTTCCTGTGGGGAAATCCTGCTTTCGTTACCAATCCGCTACTAATTGTAACGGAACAGTTTCGTTGGACTCTTAATAACTAAAACTCCACGGTGTTTCCTCTTAACGTCTTTATTAGGTCACCAGGGGGTTGCTTTCGCACACTACCGTAATCCCGATAGCCTTGACTTGCGGGGTTTCTTCTTGCGAGGAATGAGCTGGTGCTTCCCAGCCTATGGGTAACAAGGGCGTCAAGATTGTCTGGGCTAAAGATATTGTCGATCTAGCGCGACATGTTACAGCTCCTATCCTCTAATGACGCAATCAAGGTCTTAGCGGTGAAGATAGAGCGTAAAGTACATGTATAAGTAAGGTTTAGATTTGCTTTGAATCCTTACTATCTATCTGTACTGATCAGTATTCGGTGTAATTTGTGTATTGTATAATTTTAAATTTGTGCAGATATTATAGAATAAACGTTTTCCTCTAATTCACTGAATTAATTAATTATTCAGAAATAAATTCAAGTTATATATACTTCCTCCTTTATTTAAAACCCTACCAAGAACGTATTAAGTAAACAAAAACTCTGTTTTTAAATGACAGATATATCTCTATAGAGCGAAAGTAGTAAGGCCTTTAACGTAAATTGCAGACGAATTATGCAGTGGCGTGAAGTCATATATGGCTATATAGACATAATTTTAAGTTTAACAGCGTATCTGAGTTAATTAGTTGAGAGAAGTGAATCACTATGATGTTTTTTCTATAATTCTTAACAGCTAACGCCATAAATCGTCGCATATTTTGTGTCCCTCTCAAGTATGCACCACGTCACCCGTAATTTTTTTCCCAGTAATAGTGTTTCAAGATGAAAACGCAATTTAGCCCTTTGCACGATTTATTATCAATATTTTTCGTTGTCAAATTTTATTGATTTTTAGCTAAATTATATTTTATTAAAGTAATTTACAGCAGTATAACTGAATGTATTATGTTTTTTACATTTATTATTTATTCAAAACTATTCTATTTTTTAAATTAATCTTGTGGCTTTTTTAAATAAATTTCAACATAAAAAAAGCATGTAGCTGTTAGTGCTGACATCTCCAGTGTGATACGAGTGAAAAGGATTAGTAGAGATTCTTCACAAATCCTTCTTGGCAAAAGAGATTGCTCCTAGAATAACTCTATGTGGCAAACCAGCGTAGACGCCTCTGCTTTCAAACCGGGCTCTCTAAGCGCTTAATTGTAATATATAATAATTACGAAACATAATATAGAGATAGACAACTATTTTTTCAACGATGTATATGTTGACTGTAGTATCGCGTAAAAGTTAATGTACGGCTTTTTTTTACAAAATTTGTAATAATAATCGAACACCGGTTTATATTTAAGATACGTTCGAAAATAATGTTTCTCATTACATCGAAATAACAGATTCAATATATTGCTGTTTTATTATACTACGCGATCACTGTTACGGGCACCAGCAGATCACGAATTTAATTTTTTTTTTTTATAATTTGTGAAATTGATTAGTTATGTACATATATGAAATACGTAAGTTACATAATGAAAACCCCGTGGATAACTCCAATAATGTGCTATTACGTGGTTTCTCTTGTTATGCCTTTTGGCTTCCAAAGGTCATAATTGTTATTTTTTTTCTTATATTTATACGTAGGATATTTAGAGAGATAAAAATAATAACATAACTACAATCTTATACACAAACATTCATCGAATGTCTTGTACGATAATACAATTATTAGGAAGTTATTCGGGTAAAAAGATTCTTTGTCTTAGTAAAATTTACTACATTATTTGGGTAAAAATCTATTAATCTTGGACAGTAAATCTTACATCATATATTACAATATTTCAGATCTATAGCTTGATTCTGCTTAAATTATTATTCATTAACTATTTTTCTTACAAGGTAACATAATATAATTAAAATGAAGGGTTTATGGCAGTTAGTGGCTGTGATGAGTGTTGAAAATATTGTACTTGTACAACTTTATTTTAACATTTACAAATATATTTACAACTGAATATCAAATTAGAATATTACAAATTTACATCAAAACAAAATCCTGAAACTTTTCCTCTTGACAATTTATATATATTTAAAAATCTCCCTGGCAATCAGGCCGGCGCATATGTATGTACAAAAAAGGTTGCAGTTCCTCCAGATCACTCCCCTCCTGAGACCGTTACGGGCGATAGTAGTTAGGAAACCTGACTGCGTCCAGAACGTGTTTTCTTAACGTCCACATTTTCAGGTCTGGAAGCTGTCGGAGGTTGATTTTCCACGGCGATATTGGGACTCTGATGTTCTACGTCCATGGTATAGGCAGACTTGAGCCTGTCAATTGATACAGTCATCTCCTTGCCTTTAATGAGTATTGTAAATACTTTATCTCCTCTTTTTAAGAATTCATAAGGCCCCGTGTATGCTGGTTGGAGACTACAGCGATTTGCATCCTTTCTTAAGAAAACATGAGTTGCAGTAGCAAGATTCTTGTAAACAAAGACAGATCGTGTGCTATGTCGTGCTGCTGGAGAAGGCTTGAGTTTACGTGCAAACGAACGGAGTCGGGCTACATAGTCCGTAAGGTCGGTTGTTCCGATCGTATTTTGGTCAAAAAACTCTCCAGGCAATCTCAAAGTTTCGCCGTAGACTAGTTCGGCTGAACATGTTTTTAAATACACTTTATTAGTAAATATATATACAAAAAAGGTTGCAGTTCCGCCACGGGTCTATGTATGATTAGCACAACAACATTATCAGCTTCTGTCACGAGCTGAAATTTTTCGTTTTTTTTTTATCTGTTGTAGCCCCTATTTTTAAGGAAAGATTTGCATGTAAAAGTTAAATAATTTTTGCGACTTCCTATGTTTTTTTCTCTGTTAAAATATTAAATCTAAAAAAATTGATTTGTTTCAAGAGTAGATAGAGAAAGAATAAAGAGATATCTAAATCTTTTTCTTTCTTTCTTATAAAATCAATCCAGAAAACTTGTGTTAAATTTTTAATTTATTTTGACTAACAATAAAAAATAATAGTCGATAATATTTTTAGAGAATCGATTATAGTTATAAACGGCAGTATCAATAGTTAAGTCAATCTCTAATATTTGACAGTGACTGACAGTAAACTTCAATATTGTGTTGTGTTTTGGTCCATTGTTTTCCAACAGGATTTATTAATTGAAGTTGCTTCAAAGTAATAAAAAACTTTAATTATACAGAAGAATAGATTGAATACTACACAAGGTTAACGTTAATAATATTTCACAATGGCCGATAGTGAGGAAAACTTGCATCGTTTGGAAGGCACCTCTGGTGATGCACCAGGAGGTTTAATCATCAAGAAGAAAGATACACCACAGGAATTTCAGTTTGCAAAACCTTCCTTATTAGGTTTAGATAAACTAGCTGCTGCAAAAAGGAAGCAGGATAGGTTAATATCATTTCAAACCGACGAAAACGAAATAGGTGAGTCAGAGGACCAAACTGACCCTTCAGGTACGAAGCAACGTAAATATAGGAAGCATAATGAGGAAACTCCAACGTATACAGGTGGTCTTTCAGAACAGGCAAGAGAAAGGATGCTGGAACGCTTACAAAAGTAAGTATCATCTTTTATTAAGTTCCTAATTAATTTTTTTTTGGACTAACAAAAGCCATTTCTAACAAATATAATTGTTATTATCAACATTTTAGGTATGATAATAAATAATTATCATACATAAAATTGATTGGTCAGTAGTTTAATTTTAATGTGCAAAAAATACAGTTTAAATAGGTTATGTCTAAAATGTATGAAATAAGAAAAAACAAGAGTATTATAAAATTAACTCTTTGTGTACAATTATTTATGTAATCAGATCAAATCACAATTTAGTCAAATTACCGCCATGTCTATTTATAATGTAAATTATCATTTTTGAGTTATATTTTTTTTTACACTATTCTAATCCCTGTATTTTATTTATTAAATGAATAAGCATTTAAAAATGGATAACTTTTTTTGTGGACAGACAGATTTCTTTATGTTTATGTAATTTTGAGCTGGGACAATAAAAATTCCTTTACAATTTACTTTCAGAAAAGAAAAAGAATCAAAAGAAAAGGGTGTTCACTACTCAACTAAAGAAGAAAAGAAATCTAGGTCAAGAGATGATGACAGTGATCGTTCCTATCATAACCGCTATGACAGGAAGGAGCATGATAGAGACAGGAGAAGAGATGATGACTATAAAAAAAGCAGAGAGAGATACAGAGACCGAGATAGGGATTCAGAAAGGAGAGAGAGGGATAGAGATAGGCGAGACTCAGAGAGGGGAAGTTCAAGAAGCTACTATGAGCCTAGATTCAAAGATGAACCTAAAACTCCTAAGTGAGTGAATATTGTCTGAAGAATTATTTAAACTGTGGATCTAAAAATGGTGTTATTAGTCCTATCAAATAATTTTCTTATTTCTATTTTAAAATAGATATTTTGTATATATTACAGTTACCATATATTATATATAAAACTCACTTTATATTTCTGTATTTATTACACTTGAAACAAACCTTAATTACATATTTGTGAGCTATGTGCATGTCTGTAGGGCTAGTTCAAGTATATAGATATACATCTACATAAATACATGATTTTTCTTTTTTTTTTTAACTTGATAGTTGTGTGAAGACTACCAATTATGATACATCAATTTCAATTTAATGTATTACTTAAATAGAGTATGCTAGGCTTCCAGGCTTTATGGCAGTACTGCTACTGTTGTGAGCATAACTTTGGTGACTGAATTTCTCCCTCTGTAAAGCATGATTTGATCTTAGCATAAGCATTTTAAAGGAATTAATAACTGGCTATTTTAAAAAATTGCCCATTATTCTTGCACTCCATTATTATTGACAAAACAATGATCTACGAATTCACTAATTCACATTTTAGATATAGGATTGCTACTCTTGCATACAATTATATTACTATCATACCTTTTACTGTCTTATGAAGAGCTAAAAACAAATATAACTTTCAGTTTAAAAGTCCTCAAACCTACTGACAAGACGGCATGGGATGAAGACGACGATGATACGAAAGGTCCTTTACGGAAGTCAAGTTGGGACTTCCCAACACCGCTCCCACGGGATGGAAGTGGAGGAGATCGGTCACAGCGGAGCGAGAGGGGTAGGCCCTTAAGAGATAATAAGGGAAGACCTTACGACTTCACTCCAAGACCAACACCACATAAGTAAGTAATAATAAGATTTACTAAAAATATATAGTCAGCAATGTCAGCAAATTAGATCTCTTTAAAAAACAAGATTGTAGTGTATGTTTTGTTCAAATAGACATTGCTCCTGGACCAATCTTATCTATTTTTTTTTATGTTTGTACAGTAATTGAGTGACAAATGTTATTGCGGATGAAATAAGGAAAAAAACTGCATTCATAGATTGCAGATTTATCAAAATAAGCCATATCCAGCTATTTATATGTAGAACAAAAAATTTTACTTTTGAATGTTCTAGAAAGTTTGTAATCTCTTAATTTATGTTACAGATGGGCGTCTAGCCGACGTGCTGTTGACATAGACGATCCGGACTGGCAAGAAGCAGAGAAGAAATTAGACCGTGCTTGGTACAACATGGGCGAAGGTAACAACCACGTTTTGACAAATTATATACCACACGCTCCTTTTCCTGCGAGCAAGCTACGTATAAACGTGGCTGTCATATGGGTTTGAAGGAATTTGTTGGTAATAAAATATTAAGATCATATAACTTTATAAGGCTTTATTTTATTTCGCTTCTACAGTCTCATTCCCATTTTCAAATTTACTTGTTAGATTCACCTGCCGATCAAAGTGTTTTTTTTTTTTTGGTATTTCATTATTCATCTCTTTCGTGATGTAATTAAGAAGTTTATTACAATGAAGTAGGCAGATATTAGCCGGTATTATTTATTTTTTATATCAGTTACAACACATGGCTATGATTTCATATGATGTTAAGTGACGATGACGCCGTGTACATGGTGAAGCGTGTTCGCCCAGAACACATCTGGCTTTTATATGTTCAACTGCCGGAACGCAGCAATGCTGTTAGGCGGGAGATTGATAGTCAGGATGGTAGCTAAATAGGATAATAGGATGGTAGCAAAAGCCACCGAAGCAGTAAAAAAACGGTGATCTTGATTCAGACGTTTGTTGCTATAACGGAGGTCCGAATGTTCATGGTTCACAGGGGAGACGGACGAGACCGATCCCTTCGCGGGCACCAGCGCGGAGTACGTAGCGCGCAAGGAGGAGCAGATAGAGAAGCGGCGCAACCGGAAGGTGTCGGCGCAGCGGCAGCAGATCGACCGCGACAACGAGCTGTGGGAGAGGAACCGTATGCTGACCAGCGGCGTCGTGCACTCGGTCAATATGAACAGCGACGTGGACGAGGTCGGTGGGGATGAAAACTTTTCTATAGCATGCTTGCTTGCTTGAGAGGCAGTTGTGATTGGGGACGCTCGGTTCTCCCTCCCGCCGGCGGCCTGCAGGGTAAATGTATGGGGGTACCACCACTTGCATTGCACAGGCAACCACTGACGAATAAAAGTGACCCCGCACTCCTGGCTATTCTCGACTTCTTGGTATAAGGGGAACATGTAGGTCCCGCTTTATAGAATAGGCAATCGCCAGCGGCTTTGTGGATGCCGATTTTCCACCATACCGCCGCTTAGGCGATGGAGGAGTAGGGTTTAATGGGTGTACCCCTCCATTGTTAACTGGCCGAGGGGAGCCCCACACACCTGCCACTAGTCCTCGGCAGAGATCGAGATGGTTCGTAATATTGAAAAAAAAAAGTTTCCAGAATATTCGAATGTGGAATTTTCTGTCGACACTGACGGTAGTACACAATGACTTTGCTAAATAAGTCTGCAGTTTTAAATCGATACTAATTTTTTTTTTCATTTAATAGCTTGTAACAATATAGACGAGTCGTGTTTGTAACAAAGAAAAATAGATCTATATATAGATAGTCGTAATAACTCATTTCTGAAGTGCGAATATGGTATCAATGTCCGAGACAATGCCCCACAATAGTGTGGCGTACGCTATGACACTATGAAAATAACTGAAATAAACTAATCTCTCGATATCAATGTAAGATAATTGGGGTAAACGGCGGAGGAGAGTCTGTTTGATAGCTTTTCTGTGTGTGAACACCGCCGTTTTAGAATCCAATGTTATACGAAGTCAGCCTTATCGATAATTTTTCAATTATGTATATTTTTTAACGAATTCGACGAAGCTGTGTATGTTGAATGGATTAATAACACCAATCACGCAGTGAATAAATATATAATTTTTATCTTGTTTATGAGATGCAATTAAATTGCTCATATAATCCTTCGATCGTTCATTCGTTCTCATATTGCATTCATTCGTTCATTTAATGACAGTTAATGCATCAACCCCGCAGGAGAACGTCGACCGCGTGCACTTGCTGGTGCACAACATAGTCCCGCCATTCTTGGACGGCCGCATCGTCTTCACGAAACAGCCCGAGCCTGTTATACCGGTAAGTGGGGCATTAACAAGTTGCCTGCCACGTGCACCATTTATGGTAC
>DWQX01002483.1:0-21548 GCA_018245475.1 Pharmacophagus antenor | reverse complement strand
CCTACGTGCCGTTTCAGCCTCCACTGCTTCCAGGTGAGCAGGGTCGGCGGGTGTGGTTGATGGAGTGCACTGGATCTCCAGACAGTCGGCGAGACAATCCGCCTTTTCGGCGTCGCTAAAGGCTAGCGCGGCATCGACGTCCCCGTCGAAACGGCGAGTATGTTAGTTTAAAGGGATTTACGCTACGCATCGCCGGTCAATTTCTTTCATGTCGTTTTCTATTAAATATTTTTTTCCTAAATTAGTAAATAACACTTATTTTCCCCATTATTTGCTTTAAAAATAAAAGAAAATCTATTAATAATTGTAATAAAATAATAATTGTAATATGTAACTTCCTGTTTACGAAGTTCCCTCGAAGGCAAACCTTTTATGTGGATCTTTTTATTACTTTAACCGTGCTATTTGTTTTATTGGTTATGACTTGGCTTCGATTTCACCTGACGTTAAATGATAATGGGGTCGTAGAGGAAGAAGTGTGTTTGCCCAGAATTCATTTGGCTCTTACATGTATGAATGCCGGAACACAGCAATGCTGTTATAGCGACAGATTGACATTGATGGTGGTAGCTAGCCAGGCGGGTTTGAAAAACCCAACCACCATCTAGATTAGTACTCCTGTGGCCCGGTAATCGAACCCGGAAACTCCGCGTTACAAGCAAGTAAATCGCCACGGAGGCTGTCAAATAGTGTAATTGCAAAATTTATCAACGGAAGTCGTTAGTATGCAGAAATGAACTACATTGATACAATTATTATTTATTTAAAATTCATAAAATAAAACAATCAAAATGTTTGAAATTAGAGTATATGCAATGTTATCAGGTAGCCATTACAGTGTCTGACATTCGAAACTTACTTTGTCTTACGGTTTTCAAAAAATAATTTGTAATTGTCTCTATTGCCTCTTCATTTTATACTGTTTTTGTTACGTAATACATAATATTCTGTTATCCTTAATGAAATGCCTTATTACATACAATTGTACGAAAGAAATATGAAAATGACAATTAACGATTATTGAAAATTTTCATACATACAGAGCAGGGTAATTTTATACGAGCGTCTAATATTTTGAAAAGTTGTCAATGTAATGCAAAATCTAACGAAGTCGGGCTGCCGTTCTAATGCCAAATGTACGAGAATGTCCTGGCTACTGTTAAGTATTCAATACAAGCTATATGTAGCTGCGACTATACCTGTAGCCGTTTTGATCAATTTTGTCTCTCTCGATACTATTTTTGTTAGTTTTATCTTGAGCTTAAGCGTTAATATTTGGAATTACTTTCAATATTTAAACAATGAAGATATTGTTTATTTTAATAGTAGAAGATAAAAGGGTAAATAATAATTATAATTAACTAAATCGACTTTGAAAATGGTGTCTTAAGGGGTTTATAAATCTAAA
Organism: Pharmacophagus antenor; assembly: GCA_018245475.1. Classification (NCBI taxonomy): domain Eukaryota; kingdom Metazoa; phylum Arthropoda; class Insecta; order Lepidoptera; family Papilionidae; genus Pharmacophagus; species Pharmacophagus antenor. Next base: position 20,140 of record DWQX01002483.1, on the reverse strand, counting down.
AATGGATGCTGCACCATCCAATTAAGAACAGATGAAAAAAAAAGCGACGCCTGAGTCAACAGCAACAATTTTGAACAGACGACAATCAGAAAGTTAAAAATTATCGGCTAGAGTGCACTTTACTACGACGGTACGCAAAATAAAGTAAAAGCGGTCGGTTCAGGCCGAGTTTTAATCAGAGACAGTGCTCTCGACTGGCGAGGGTACAATTGTACATCCAACGAAATTGTTTCAACTCGCCCCGGGTGCTGTCGTTCAACTCCGCTACTTGTCGCTGCGCTACCCAACTGACGCGTTGTTAAGTTAGGGGTGTCAACTACTACAAAAAGTAGCAGGTGCCATCGGGTATCGCAGAAGGGGTGAAAGCTTTTTTATTTTCATCAATTAACTGGAAGAACGTTCGTTATTCAATTTCCAGTGAAGTGAGTGAACGAATAATGTACAGGATCAAATTTGTATCAAGCTTATGTATTATTTCATTTTTGGTTATTTTGTTTTTATTATTATTATAGCCACATCTAAAATTAACACGATTAATTGTAATCACTGCGGTTTATAATAAAGTATGATTTAAATTTAGATTAAATTATTGTAAAATACTGGAAACCTTCATATCACTTGTAATAAAACACAGTTAATTTGTACTTTCTCCAAATATGCTAGGCGTGTAGAAAGCTATCGCGAGTATATACATTTTTTACTTTTAATAATAATTCAAAGGTTAACCCCGCATAATAAAACTTTTGGCAACCCTACAATGAGGACTTTATACAAACTGCCAACTGTTACTCGTTCTGTTTGTTTACACGTTATCTTCTGTTTGTAATCGTACTACTACACACGGGATTTATTATTTTTAACCATGCTTTGCCGCATTTGTGATATCAAAGAGTTATTTAAAAATGCCGCCTTTAAACCGTTTCGCGTACTAGCAAATAGGAAAGACAAATGATTTGTAGATTAAAAATAAAATGTCACATTTGGACGACTGCCAATTCAACAAACGCCTAATTTTTAGATGTTAGCCCCAGGCACGAATATTAAATGGAAAACTATTTGCAATAAAGTTATATTCGTACATAAGGGACAGTAAATATAACTATAACAATGCATTCAAATATTAGCGGCTTTAATAATTAAATATCGGAAAAATATCAACGGTGGGAGGTTGTTTTTAATAGGGCTCAGCGGCTTAAATGTGTTAAAAAATCCGTTGTTTCTGCCTCCTGATCGAAAATTGCGGCGATAGAGAAGTGCATATACTACAACTTCCCTCCCCTTAAATTTTTTTTTCATTCGGTTCTCTTAATCTGTTAGCATTGCATACTTTATAATAAAACTATTTTTCTGATAATAACATATAAAATGTTTTTAGTATATATTTAAAATTTATGGCAGACATGGTTAATATCTAATTAAAGAATAATAACTATTCTTCTTATTGGTATACTAAGAGACGCAATATCTACGAAATTTTATCTCTTTTAGAAGTGTTATGTCATTTACTCCCACTATTAGGTGTATGTGGGGAAGGGGGAGACTATTCACAAACAAAATGGTAAGCAGTGATTTTTTATACGTGAGAAATCGAACGGATACACATTATACGACAGCTGTGACTGTGTTATAATAAATGTCGTTGGTAAATCAGTTTTTGAAATAAGATGCTCGAGGTTTAGAATACTAATGCTACATTTTAAAAACTTATTACCATTTTAATAATAATTAAGATTACACAGATAATAAATAGTCAAAAAGTGACAGGGAATCAAAAATATTTTTTTTTTTAATAAAGAGTTACTACTCTTTGTATAATATAGATAAAATTAATCCATTCAATTACTAGCATATTATCTACGTCGTAATTTTTTATGGAGAGACTATAGATGTATCCGTTATGGAGTAACATATGACATATTCTATTCTAAGTCACCGGGTTTCTAGGTGCAATATATTTGAAATATTAGCACTAAAACACTGGATATTCTTTTCAACTGAATTTAAATATAATAGAGGCCTTACTTATAACACATATAAAAAGGACCAAGAACTTCTTAAAGTTAACGGTTAGACAAATCTGTAACAAATGGAATATGATGTAGAAAAGGTTATGATAATAGCATAATGAATGAAAATAAATTTATGTCAATATTATATTAAGTATTTTTAGTTTATTACTATTATATATATTTGTGATAAATTAGACAACACTGGATTCTGCACATCAAATATCTTCGTATTTTATGAGATATAAAATGCTCGTGTAGTTTTCAAAATATTAGGAACATTCCATTTAGTAGGCTCCAAATTTAACATCAGCCAAGCATCGAAGCATGAGAATCAGAAAATCAGAAATGAACACATGCTCGTAATTGTTTCTCTCTTCCGCCAGACTTCTTCTGATTTCAGAAAGAAGTTCAGTTGATTTTGGATTGATGTGGGTAGGTAAAGCTGCAATTATTATTTTTTTTTAAATTGCTTCTGATTTTTTTTTAAACATGAAAAATACAGTTTTTAAATTAAAAAAAAAAACATTTCATTATTAAATTGGTCTCAATAACATTAACATTTTATACGAGTACTTTGATTTTCAATTTAGAATCTTGTGGCAAAATTAGAGAAATAATGTATTAAATATATCTATTTTTTTAAAATCTCAATCTGTACATTTAGAAACATAAATCGTTATGACTATTTCGTAATCATGTAGAACGCGTGCGTAATTTGTACACAAAAGGTAAAATGCCACCGTAGACCAGTTTGACACAACCTCTGTAGCGACTTTCAGTGCTCTGCAAATTTTACCACTCAACGATCCCACTTGAGACGGATAAAAGGGCATTAAATCCACTTTGGATGTGAACGCAGTCGTTATCGTCGATAATCGTGCACAGGATTCTCTACAAGCAGCCGCTCTTCGTTTTCTTGCTACCACTTGGGTAGTTAAGGGCCGAGAGCGCCATTTGCGGCACTGATTAAGGTCTGTGTAATTTCTTGCTCTGAATGGAATTGTTATTCACGCGGAAATTTCACTCGTAAGTCTCAGACGTGCACTAGTTTGCAATAATATGTCTCAAAACGTCGCACTGTAACTTTTATCTTTAAACTATTTTAATATATATTGCATTTCAATGGATTACTATCTAAATTTATTATTAAAATTATAGGATTATTAAAAGCATATGTATTAATACTTCTAATTGCAATTTTCAGCATATCCAGGTGTATTATTTTGACCACTTTATTTCATTGTTGATTAGTTAAAGTTAACAAAAAAAAGTAATAACAAATAATATGAAACAATGTAATTATTTCATAAAAAATATATAAAAACAAAAGATTTTATTTAATGAATTTTTTGATCAAGTTGCATGGTTTTCATTTATTTTGATAACCAATTTGGTTGTGTGTTTATGTCTAGATAGTATTTAAAATGTTAATTTGTCTTAAGGTAGGAAGATATTAACAATATATCAATATTATGTCGATGACAGACATTATGCGTACGAAGAACGTCTTCGTAATATAGATATAGATATGTGTACACTCCTACAATAGTATGAATGTATCGCATGTTTTATATTTATTGTTGAACATATAGTAAGTAACATTTCATGTTGCAGCGCCAGTTTGAAAGTTCTAACAAGACGATGTTTTCAGTTGGCCGTTTCCTCGCGTCGACACCTTTGTGATAACGTTATCGTTTAGTTATATATATATAACTAAACTTGTGTAGATAATAATCAGATTTATCTAAATGACGTATACAGTGTTTTAAATTCAAACGACATTTTTCCACATTTTCAAAAATTTATTTAATTCAATTAAAAGGCACAGTAAACAATACCACATTAATTCTAAAGCTCTAATTAAAAGTCTCGTGGAAACATCGCCAGGCGCCAGACGGACCGCACTTTGTAAAACTGCATCGTTACTATTTTAAGTGACTGTCGTTTCCTGATACGTTCGTTATGTTTCACGCGACCTTTGTCTTTCTCGACAGATATATTTGTTATTGTAACTGTTTAACTAATTAAAACTTTTGTTTCTTTCACATTTTCATAAGCTTTGAAAGTTTATTCATTGCATAATAATTTTAAAATTTATAACCTCATTTTACACGTCTGCGACAAGCTCGAGAGATATTTATTTTGCATTAAATTCCATTCGAATGTTGAAAGACTATTAATACAGTTTTCGCTGGCACACCAATACGTTTTGAAAGTTTTATCTTTGTTCTTAAATAAAGTCTGGCTTTATTTCATGTTACAGAAGCGTCAATGATAATTTCTTTTATAACGAAAGCTTTGTTAGTAACGCTCAAAAAAATAAAAACTTAATTTAAAGATTTAGAATAAATGTCAAAGGTTTGGACGCATGCGCGGTGGTAACCTATCTGCGTACTACGGGGACTGTGCGACCTACGAAGGTCGTCGCTGTCGCGCCATTCAGGTGTCCAGTCTAACATCTCTCATTGATTTTCGACCAGCGCCATATGGGGAGACTAATTGAAGCAAGAAATTACCGGAGATACATTGACCCACGTTAACGGGACCAAAGCAAGAAGTTATTTGAAAATTTGGGGAATGTTGAGAACAACACAATGTTGTTTTCGTTTAAATACTGCAAGCAATAAATGAAAAATGATCTGGCCTTAATAGAAAACTTAATGCAAATTGTGTCTGTACGTATTTGTAATTCTATTTAACGAATAACATGATATAACGTTATGTTAGGTTCATAAGACCAAACTTTTTATTCCAAGTTATTTTTATTTAATTCACTACTTAGAGACAAATTTTCACTTACACACGGGATATATTATTGCCAATTACATTGATATTTTCAGGCTCCCAGAATCAGAATGACAACATGATAACCATATGCGCTGTCTGTCAGATCCTCTTTTTGACATTTACAATATTCAAATTGCTACAATTCCACAAGAGTAACTTTCATACCTTAGAGTTATTTTAAGAAACGTCCAATATTACATGCAAGCTATGGCATAGATCACACTAACGGCTTTGACTTGTTGGTCTATTTTGTATTACCAAGGAATTTTAATTATTACATAGACAATACAATTATAGCTAAATTTATACAGTTGTCAAAGTAAATTTATAACTTTCATTACAGTTACATTATGCCTTTTATTTTTTTATATACATGGTTGCGTTCTTGATAATAGAGTTTTCATATTACCCCGTGTCTCAGTTTGTAATTACCGGGAAACAAGGCTCTCAAAAGTTTTGCGTATATTTTAAAACTTTCTTCCAAATATTTTTTGTTCGATTTAAATTAATGTAATGGTATTCTTGGGCATTTTTTCCTTTGTTTCTCAATTATTATTGTAGATGTAAAGTTTTTAATCTACTTGCCGACACTCACAAGCATGAAGTAACTACTAATATTAGATTTTAATTAACAAAATTATTGAAAATTGAAAGAATATTTATATTAACCACAAATAACACTCGGCTATAAGTATCAAAGTGTTATATCCAGTTTGTATTATATATTGTTTATTGTGGTTTAATAGTAGGAATCATCACTATTTATTTCATTGATTATTTATTGACCTTGATTTAGGTTACGTGCAAAGGACTCCTTCTTTGAAACAACAACAAAAGTTTATGAACTCTATCATTTTTCCTTCCCATTCTTAGAATTATTGTATACAATATGAATATTTTTTCCTGTTTTATAAGTATTTGCTATTAAATATGATAAAAAATTGAAGACACCAGTTTCCACTTAAAAATATTAATTATATAATAACAAATTAAAGCCTTCATTCAAATTATTGAATAAAACTTTCCAATTTTGTTTAATTTAATATCAAAATTTCTTCTTACCACTTACGGTGCCTGAATTGATTTTACTTCTTTATTATTTATTTATTATTTACTATCAGAATGACAGTACTAATAGAAGTAGGACTTATGAATGCAGTCGGATTTTGACTTTTGTGTCTGTAATGTCTCAAGGGATACTTTGTTATTAGAAGAAAAAAAGCAAGAATAATTTATAAGGATGAAAGCCATAAGTAAAAAAATCTATGAGCGCACAGCTGTCTTAGAATAAAGTTTACCTTTGATTGAAAAGCAACGACAAGGATGTTGTTAGGCGGATACGGGACAAGAGATGAGTGAATCATGGCGCCTGCGAAGCAAACGTTTCCCAGAATTGCTTTGCCTCACGTTATACGCGCGTCGGGTTAGTATCGCGAGTGAGGTCATTGACTGACTTGGAACATAGATAACATAAACAAACCTTGTGAATGGCTTGACAAAATCTGTGATATAAAAAATAGCTATGATTTACATTTAGTAATAATTGTAATAAATCAAAAAAAAAGTTATCGTCCTCCATTTTTTTTACATAAAAAGTGCGGACAGGTAAAACTAGTGTTTTCTTTTATATGAAAATAGCAGAACTTACATATTTTCTATTAATAGTGGAAAATAAAATATTACAGGAAATACTCAAAATCAAATGAACTTTATGCTATTTCTGTTCTCGCTTCAACCACACAAGAGATGGTATGTTGTATACCAGATATTAAGTGATCCTGTAGCTCAAAAATTCTAAATCTATTTTTGGTAATCTAAAAAGGAATTATGGTTTTATCGCAAAATTTAGATACTTCTATACGATCATTAGATCATTTTTAACACTAATCTAATATAATATTAGTCAGTTACGTATTAGAAAGTGAAGCTAAGCACTGCGCTAGCAGTACTTTTTTTTACTTTTTTTTTACGTGCAACTATATAATCGCTTTCAATTACACTTGAGTGATGTCGATGAATTTATAATACATAAAACGTCAAACTATTTATTTTTTAAACTCAAACGTTAAATGTTAACAAAATACGAACAGTGTGCAGTTCATCACGGACTGCACACGAGTGACGTATGTTCGTACTGACTCACGAACCAGTTAACAACCTAGCTAATAACTTCATATCAATACATTTATGTTATATTAAACTTGCCTCGAGCATTGACCGAACAGTATGTTAAGATACGTGGCAGGGAACGCGCGACTTTGTAAGCATCGTTTTAGTGTCCTCACATGGAATGGTAGTGGCAATTTGTGAGATCGCGGTCAGTGCAAAGTTACGTCTAGCGGTTACGATGTGTAATTGTAAAGGACTACACGCGAACCTTCGAATAGTAAAAGAGAAACGGGTTAGTGTTTCATTTTTCTAAATGAATAATTATTAATATAATTAATTGAATCAACGAAATTTTTAATTAATGTGCCGTTTTTATTTTGGGGGTCTATAGCTTATTTTCAATTAAAATAAAATAAAAATATTTTTTGCTTATTTTCTTCGAGATGAGTTATACGATTTTTTGTAAATAAAATATTTTGAGAAGAATGTATAAAATATCTAATACATTATAAAACTTGTGCTCCGATGCCTCGTAAGTCTAAAAGTAACGTTCTTGCACACAAAAAGGGCATGATGAGTTAAATATTTCACAGATATTTTGATAAACATCTCATAAAGTAACATTTTTTTCTATAAATAGCTTTTTTAGATTTTTATGTGTAAAATTATAGTATATTATATATTTGATGGGTTATACAATGACAACAAAGAATTTTGTGACACATTACCCATGATTCGCGTCATTCGATTGGTTCTTTATTCAGTCTCTATTTGAATCGGCAAAGATTGTCAATCCCTTATAGATTATACGTCAGCATGCCACTTAGTCGATTCGATGGCTTCTATGGCGCAGTTGATTACCATTTGCCCTGTAAAACGAAAGTCTCGGGTTCGATTCCCGGCTTACATAAGTAGTGGAGTTTGTGTAGGTGTAGGGTTTTCTCGCATGACTTGCTAGCATGCTCAATGACAATTTGCCGCTATAACAGCATTGCTATATTCCGATAGTCATACATGTGAGTGCCAGAGTATTCTAGGCGACGCTTCACTTTCTATGATCTCATTATCACTCAACATAAATAAATATACATTAAAAAAAAACTATTGATTGACGGGCGTGCTGTGTTCTATCAAAATCGCTTTACGTCAACGAGCCGCCGCGCTGCCGCGGCGTCAGTTAATGTGTCTCGATAACAGTCAAGTTATATCAGTTGCATAAACGATTGCGTCGGAAGCGGACATGGCCTGCCCCAACGTCGCCCACAAGCGCTCGTTGCACAATGCAATCCGTCATTATCGCCTGATATGGGACGCGACGTACCGCTGCAGCTGCGATACATATGCTCTAGGCATAGGCACTCCACGTCTTCTTTAAAATAGTCGGACGCTTATTTTGGTTATATAGATTATACATTTCTCAAAAAATAGATCATTTCGTTACGACGGGCAATGCGTAACATAATTATGTGCAAGGAACGAAATGTTTTTTTTTTTTCAAAACATTCTACGTAAATTAAATCTTAATATGTCGCATTATTTATTGACATGTATCAATACAGATAAATATTTCATTACATAAGTGCGAATGAATAATGGAAAACAAGAAAGAATGTCTTTTTGTTTAGATTTTTAATAAAGAAAATTGTATCATATTTATGCATTGCTAAGTGTAACTCCGCAGTACATAAACATGTTAAGCGGCAAAAAAAATCATTTACTTTTAAATATATTAATCCTCATTACCATTACTTTATCTCATTAGCTATATAGTGAATTTTCTTTATACTCATTCGAATTTACAATATAAATATTCCACCATATATATAATGAGGCTGGAATATAATAGAGTTAACAAAGAGAGTTTAAGACAAAGGAATTTTCCCATTATACGGCCAAACGCATGGAAGCTATTTAACTTACCCCTTTAATTAAAATCAGTATAATTTATTCTATTCTTCCACTGGTGCCTTTATATAAATGATTATAATAGTCACCAGTGTCTGTTGTAGTTCATAGTTATAATACTTTTTTATAAAAAAATGGTGTCAATACTTACAACTGTTTAAAAAGATGGTTCAGGACAATAATCAATCTCCGAGTACTAACGTGCGTACACAGTTTCACAATCTCGTATTTGACCGTTAGGCTGCTGACCTCGAGTATATGAATTTATTTTCAAATGCCATAAATCATGTATATTAATGTATTCCTGAAAATATTAACATACACTGATATAAAATGGAATGATAGAATTGATTTGGTAAAGAATTACATTTTTAATAAAATTGGTATTAGTAGTATAATCATAATTAAATAACATAAATATTAGAATCCTAGCAACATTTGTTTGTGTGGTTAATAGATATGTAGGCGAATAGGCATGAGCAAGGGTATCGCCAATTAAGAACGTAATAAAAGTCTGTAACATCTTAGAAAATTTTACTCCTTTTATAAAGTAATGTAAAAATATTTATTTTATACACCTTTATCATACTTCGCTGACGGTATTTTCGTTATGTACCAATAGTATCCGATGGGAATGAATGTGCCAGTATTTCAGTGAATTACATAATACAATGTTTGACTTCAGACATTTACAATTTACATCTTTTTCATTAGGGCCCGTGATTAAATAATCCATAAAATAGTCCTCATGAACAACTGCATTAATTTAAACATTTTCCATCAAACAACATTATTAGTGTTTAAAGTGTATTGTGCTATTTTTAACTAAAACGTAATCGAAGACAGCACTAGGTATAAATATATGCTCATAATGAACAGCTCCGAAGTGGGTTAATATGGTATAGTTTTCGGCTTTTGATTTATTCGCTGCTTATGTCAATGGAATCAAACGATCACCATAACAAAAGCGACTCTATTCCAGTTCTACACTGTTTCTTCAGACAAAGAGATAATATCGTCGAGTCTCCTAACTAAAATTAGTCTTAGCCGTTCCAATTTAATAAGAAGATAATTGACGCCCACCAGGTTCATTGTGTAACTGAATTTGAATAGAAGTGAATTAAAACAAATACAATTAAGAGGATCGTAAGTTACAGTATTGGTACATTATCGGTCATTTAATTCATTTACAATATAATTTTTAATGAAAAATGTATTTGGGCACACGAAACTGTTGATTTACTTTATTACTCTTTGCATTTTTGTTCAAAATTAAATGTTAATATTGGTAAATATCATAAAATAGGTCATTATATTTAACCACTTCATAAATTTCTAAATTGTACAAACTATTTACTAGCACTTCTTTAATTAAATTAAAATTGTTTAATTTGTTTTTAATTATTTGCTTTAAGTTATGACAACTATTATTACTATACTTTAATTATAGTGTCAACAGCCCCTAAATTTGTCTGGGGCTTTACTTTTTGTTTCAGCTCAAGTAGAGCTTATTAATATTTTTTAAGATTGCTCTATTAATGAATAGTATTTACCATTGTAACTGGACCTTCCTCTTCTTGCAGTGTATGGCGCGAGCACTGTACGACAACATTGCGGAATCACCCGACGAGCTGGCGTTCCGACGCGGGGATCTGCTCACCGTGCTGGAGCAGAACACGGGGGGCAGCGAGGGCTGGTGGTTATGCTCCCTTCGAGGCAGACAGGTATTTCATGATTATCAGGCTGCGGCAGTCCACTGCTAGACATACATAGACCAGTTCCAAATAACGCTACTTAATCCAATATCTATCTATACGCATCTAATTGCTGATAGCTGCCTTGCGCAAATCGTCGCCCAATTTATACAGATATACAAATAACCGATGGAAACAATCCAAATAAAACATCATGGTTACCAACCCAAATTGTTAATCAGTACCGATCAAAAGGATGTTGTATAAAAACAACAACAAAAGTAACAAAAACTTTCACGTTCTCATTTTTTGATCGTAAATGCTTTTGAAAAAAAAATACTATTCCCGCTCACAAATTTCCAACGAGTATCTTAATCGAGAAAGTGATTGGCCGCTAAAGCTATAAACGGTCGGTAATAAAATTATAATCGTTCAGGACAACAGTCGTGTTAACGTAACATTACGCATTCGATTGAATTCATCGTTTGTTTTTGTCGCGGTGACGTGTCTCGTACGTGACTTTACTTCAATATTTTAGCACTTACTTAAAATTCCGTGACGTTACATATCGCGAAAAGTGCATAATAATAATGAATATTAGTTTACGTAGGCACCGCCACTAATATCGTATTCGTATCGTAATTTATTCGTGTTGGAGAATATCTTTTAAAAACAGTGATAAAAAAACCACCACGAAATAAAAGCTTTAAAGTAATTAAAAATTAAATCTTATATTTTTTTATTTTGTTTATATTGCTTATTAATAAATACGCCGGAAGGTTTTCCTGTTCTACTTTTATTTTCTTACCGTCGATTCCGCTATGACCTTTCCTGTTGGTTTTAGTAGAATGATAGCTGCTAAAACTCCGTAGAATTGAACTGGCGTCGCGACAGTATTGTGTCAGTACGTGCGGTCTTTCACTGAAATTTCTGGTGTATTGAAAATATAAACTTTGTACAATTATTATTCATTAATTCTTAATCGATCGGCCTATGTAGCAGATCTCGTAGTTTTCATCAAAGCGAGTAAAAAATACGCTGTTCACGAATAGTTTTTGGCCATTTACGTTGACTAGTATTTATAATTAGACAACTAAGAAATCTCATAAATTGTTTGTACTGAATTATATAAATAGGTGAGACGTATAACATAAAATACATAAAGTAATAGCAATCTGAAAATGGGATGGTCCTCTTTATTGACCTCAGTACAAATTTCTGCTTTATTACATTGTATCTTAGCAAAAGTGTAAACAATCGTTACATTGCTTAAATTTTATGGTATTATTGTATTTTAAAGTTTTATTTTCACTACAGGGAATATGCCCCGGCAACCGGCTGCGCATCGTGGCAGGCGTGTTCGACGCGAGCGCGGCGCTGCAGCGGCGGCGCACGCGCACTACCACGCCTGTCGCTCACCAGCCCCTGCCCGCGCAGCAGTCACCCGCATTCACAAAGGTATGTTGCACACAAAAACCCAACATTAACTACACATCACTTTCCACTTAAGTGATTGTATTTCAGACAACTAAATTTTTAATTTTATATATATATTTAACGGATTGTGTTATCACTTGATCCATTCGCTTCTATCTAATATTGTATGTTTTATTATAATTACCTTACTATTTAATTATTATTTATAAAATTTAGACTAAAAATTAATGACCCTCGTTTCAGATTGAAGAGTGTTCACATTACGACGTGCCGCGAGCTCCTCTGCCTGTTACCAGAGGCACTTACGACTGTCCGCGGCCTCTGGGCGACTGGTACGACGCTCCGCGCGCGCCCCGCCCCGCCAGTGCCGACTCAGCGTGCAGCGGCACCGGATCCCTCACCTCAGCTACCTCCAGTGCATCCGCCAACTCAGCAGGCTCGACGCACTCCGCGGCCTCAGCCGCCTCCGCAGCATCCGCCTCCAGCACTTACGACGTCCCTCGCTCGAGGGCTCTACCTCTACCGTGCGACGCGGCGTTAGAGGCTCTAGAGAGATTACAAGTTTGTACAGTGTAAATTTTCAGTAACATTAATTAGATGGATATGTATAAATGTGACGAGGATATGTCTGTCTACTACGATTTTCAAGTCTAAACCACATGACAAACTTGGAAAATATTCATATAAAAGTAGACGGTACCGTATATTTTGTCTCGTAAGTGGAACCTGTAGGCGGAATACAGAAAAAACAAAGAATGTTTCTTCGTTTTTGACCCATAGTATTTAATCCACCACTTAGTTTTCAAAAGTTTTTTAATATTCTTATTGAATAAAAAACAAAAAAAGATTGATTTGCTATGATCATCGCTATTTATATTTAACCACAGAAATAAACAATAGTACTCGCGGTTAAACTCACCGAAACCACGGAGCAGTGACCGTACTAGTAAATTACCATTACTGTAAGAGCACTTTTAAAACCGATGCAGTTTCTGTTTGAGTCATCTGTACAATGATTTAGTTTGTGGTTATTGTAGCGCGTTATTGTTCCTTGTAAATGTGATGCCGCCTCAACAATGTTAGTTTAAAGCAAACCTGAACTTGAATCTAGAATTTTCTAATGTATTCAGAATAGCGACATTTAATATATTCATTAATGTTTATAAATAACCAGAGCACCCTTAGCTACATTCAAGTTTTTTATCGGATTTGGGCTAAAATTTGAACTGAAGTTTGTGATTTTATACTTTAGATGATTCTACACTAAGTGTCTAGCAAGCAGGGGATGTTAATAAAAGACCCAATCTTGAAGGAAAACAAAAATTTGTGAAAAATCTACTTTTAAAGTTAGAAATAACATTAATAGTGGATTTTTCACAAAAAAAAGTTATTGGATGTAGTGGAGTTGAGTTATTGTTTTCGTTAGTTTTTCTTAATGAAAGTATGGATAAACATTAACATGTAAAGTTATTACGTGTTTATGTTGTGTGTAAGTTTAAATGTCCATGTGTATGTGTGACCGCGCAGGAGGAGGCTTCGGCCGCGGTGTCGCGGCTGCTATCGCACGTGTCGCCAGGATGGCGCCGGCGCGGGGCTCTGCGACCACGCGTGCTCGACGTCCGCGTGGCGGGCGCCCGCCTGCGCGCCGCGCTGCACGACCTCGCAGTGTTCGCGGACGCGACGCTCGCCAACGCACACGATGCACAAGACAAAGGTTCGCACTTGTAATTTTTTCACAACCATCGCAAAAAACAGGTGACATAAATTCAACATTTGACAACTACCTCCGCTGTAGTAGTTTACCACTTGTCTTCACGCAATGCATTACAAGACCCAAGTTGGTATTTTAGGTAATCGTGTCACTTCACATCATCCGACGTCTAGTTGTTGCGGTATAATAACCTATATATAGGGCAGTCTCAATCCAAAATCTGCGATTAGTACAAGGAATGGCAATAATATGATGATTTAATAAACAAATCTTTAATTTTATGAATTTGAATGATAAGGTAAAGCAAAAAAAATTAAAATCTGAAAATACTTAATAATAACTAGGTGTAAATTAGGTTAGATATCTGTTTCCGGTGACAGTTTAAATATGTAGCATCGCAGTAAATGATTCTGAGAATGTTTATTACTTATTTATTTAAAATTTTGCGTTATTTTTCCTTTTTTCTTAATGTAATACCGATGTTATTTACGAATTTTTCATATTATTCACGAAAACATTACATTAAATTGTAGGCCCATCTTAGAGTGGAATCTATGAAGCGTGCTTAGGCTTCACATAGATTTAGCTTACGAGTTATGATTGCATTAAAATTTTTAGTCATTATGCTTAGCTCAGACTACGCTAATGCTTAGCGTAGTCTAAGTCACCAAAATACTTGACTTAGCGATTCCTTTCGTTCTCTTTAATATTTTGTTAATATTGTTAATTACATAATTATAATACATTATAATTATATGAATAATAATTATTAATGTTATTGCTGTTATACAGTCAGTTCAACCAAATGAATAAGAAGGATATATGTAATCTGTAAGATTAATGAGTCGCATTTACGTTTTACAATTTTACATTATGTGCAGGTATCGCAGTGAAACTACGTCCGTTGGTAAAGGCGCTGAAGGACGCCGAGCGAATCACGCACGAGGCGACGAGCGCGCTGGATGCAGGCGACTGGGCGCCGGAGCGGCTGGAAAGAGATCGCGAGCCCACCGACGGCTCGCAGGACGCGCTCGACCAACTCGTGGCATGCGCGCGCTCGCTGACTGAGGACGTGAGGCGCGCCGCTTCTTTCATACACGGGAATGCGTCGCTACTATTTAGGTACCTTTCCTACCTTCTATTAATACTAAATTTCTTCTTATGTATTTATTTTACTCTTTAACCCCCTTGACCGCATCAGACTTTAATATCCACCGATTGTATTGCATGTCATGAATTAGATAATTTTTGTATTGAAGGGATAGATGAAGGATGAATTTCTGTGAAAATCTATAATCAAAAAACTACACTCAACTACATTTAAACAATATTATTCATCTCTCGGTACTGAATAAGTGTACATATCTAGCAATTAATATGAGAAAACCAATATAGTCTAGCACCTACTCGTATACTCGTATACGCCGACGGTATTCTAATGGTTAACAAAGAAGTTTTGATCGAGTTGTAATTCTTTCAGACGTTCGGCGGCGCCGGATCACGAATGGACGGAGGAGTACGACTACGTGCGGCTGGAGTCGCGTGCGGCGGCGGGCCGGCGGCACGCGGAGATACGCGCTGCCCTGCCCGATAAGCTGCGCGCCTCCTTCGACGCGCTCGTGCGTGACGCCGACCACGCCGGCGAGGTGAGCTCGCGAGACACTCGCCAACGGAGCATTATTATATTCACAATAATCATAATAGTACGTGCACATTGTTATAATATACATAATAAACTTGACAAACCCAATCTGTTTTCTTATGATGTTCGATGCCGTCGCCAAACTCATGGCTCTCGGAACCTAGTGATCGTAAGATCGTAAATATTATTGCTACTATTAAATAACAACAACAATTATACGTTTGCATCTACGACGCGGATGTGTTAGTCTAAGAAATCAAACGAAGAATATCTAAAGAAGTAATAATTTATGCTTTTTTCTTAATATTGAGTAAATTTTGTGATAACAAGGTGAGCGCTGTGGCGGCCGCGACTATACTGCCACCCGATGACCGCCAGCTCGCAGCGTTCTACGCGGCGCAGACCGCCACTTACGGCGCGCACCTCGCGACGGCGGTGGACGCCTTCCTTAAGACCATCGAGATGGGACAACCGCCCGACGTCTTTCTCGCTCATGGGAAGTTCGTTGTTTTGAGCGCGCATCGGATAGTACACGTCGGGGATACTGTTCACAGGTTTGTTTGTACTTTTTTTTAAGTTATTGTTATAAAATGGAACTTTGGAGATTAAGAGATACTCGTATATACGGTGCAGTAAAATGTCGTAGCCATCAAATGTAATATATTTATGCCATAATAAATAAGCCATTTAACCATAATAATTCGTTTTTCAGGAGTGCACAACACGCGAGCTTAAAGTCGCAAGCTTTGCGCTGTTCGGACGCGCTGTCCGACGCACTGGCAGTGACGGTCGCCAAAACTAAGGCGGCCGCGCAGCAGTTCCCCTGCGCCAACGCCGTCGCGGAGATGGCGGACGCGGCACGTATGCTTTCAGCACGTGCGCAGGATCTGCGGCGGGCGCTGGTGCGCGCGGCCGAGCCGCCCTCGGTTACCGCCACCACACCGACGGCGGTTTCGCCTTCCGCCCCCGCGACACCTCTCACGCCGCTCGCAGCAGCTCTGCCCGCGTTGCATATATAACGAAACGGCTAATTATTTCGAATGACTCCAATCGTGATCCGCATACATATGCGAGAGCAAATTTATAAATTACCTTTGATAGTTCACGGCTCCAGTTGTGAGGCCGTGCCGATGTAGCTGTGATATACACGTTTGTGCGAATTGAAAAAATTGCTCCTTATATTACTTGGGCAACAAGTTAGTCTGCATCCACGGCTCGAATACACTAGCAGGAAGTGAACGGATAGTACGTTCTTTTAATTTATAAAAAACATTTTCATAAAGCTGCTACGATCTTAGAATCGAATGAAAAAATGTTTTTAACCCTTTTACTGTTTATTTTTTTTTACCAGAAACTTTTTCTGCCTGCTTAATTATTTTCCAGCGAAGACGAGTATACTCGACAAAAACAGAATAAAATGTTTCTGCCTATAAAAGTAGACAATTATGATTAATAATCATTCGTTTTTTAGAAAATATATATTTTAATTCGTTATTAACAAACAAAATTTATTTCATTGATAAAAAAAAATATAACATAAAGATAAATTTAAGGCATTATAGGAACGAAAACAGAAGCAATAAAAGATCAACTGAATTTTAAGAAATCTAAGTTACAAAACTTAAAATATTAATTAAAGGCACATAATGCTACCTTGTATATTGGGTACCAATATCTGGATTTTTTTCTAATATTATTTTTCGAACAGTATGAACATCTGCGTGCAGAATTTGACTTTGCTTTTGTACTTGATATTAAATCAGGAAAGTGCTTTCCAAGTGATCGTAAAGCTTTAGTTGGAGCTGGACGACCAAGTTGAGATGTATTTGATGAATCATCAGAATATAGCTCAATAGTTTTTACGATACATTCCAGTAAGAAGTCAATACGGTTTAATTCTCCATTATTTTTTTTATATAAATAAGAGTTAATACAAATACCAGGAGACGAAGAATTTTTTCTTGTAATCATTTTATCTTTTCCTTACCATAGAATATGCAACTATTATTGAATTTGTTATTTCCGCTTAATACAAGCTATTGTGACTTAAAATAAATAAGGTTGCCACACTAACGAATATTCTAAAATGTTCATTTTTTAAAAGATTTTTATTTGCCCTTTTTTAGGGAAAAAATACAGTTGATTCGTTTAATAATAATACGAATACGATTTTTTTTTATATTCACCACGAATATACTCGACATTATGCGAAAAAAATTCATTTCACTCTGACGAGAATACTCAATATAAACAGTTAAAGGGTTAAAAGAAACTATCAATAAATAGTTATTTATTATAGTAACAATGAGTGTAAATCCCACAAAATTCCGAGTCGGTTTAGATTTTATATAAATTTTTTACATAATATTGTGTTCGTAAAGATGGGCTATAACTTAAAAATAAGCGACACAATTCCACATCGAAGTAATCAAAATAAGTGCTTAAGTGAATTTGCTTTGCTTAAGCGAAGCCTTGTCGATAATAATTAGGATACATGTTAAATTAAGATTAGAGAAACATTCGCACAATACAACGTTGCCTAATCATAGAAGTATTATGTGAAGTTCGTGCTTCGCTACTGTCAACGGTTGTGTTAAACATGCGTCTGGTACGCGGAAATTATGTGTCAATAAGTGGATCGATGATTGTTACATGGATAACTTATATATCACTTCATTAAGTAGTTAATCTGCTAGCGGCGTAACACTTACGGCTCACGCAATATTAAGAAAAATCGATTGTACGTAAATAATTACTACAATAATCAAAACTCTCCCCAATTAAAGATTAAACATATCTAAGTATTTTTCATATATTAAAACGATGGTAATGAAATACCTGTGAAAATATTTTGTACTTAAATGTAGGGATATGGTTATTGTAAAATCTATGGGGATAACAAAAAGTTATATCAAATGTGAAGCACAGTGTTATGTGTTGACTTTATTTTTACTTAGTGCATAGAGTAATTTTACGAGAGAATTGATGTGTGTGAGAAAATGTGAGAGAAGTATAACCAAAGAAAACTGAGATAGGACATACATTACTTACAGCAACGTAGACTGCCATTAATGACAATTAATACGCTAAGTAAAACAGAGTTTCTATTAAATGTTAGAAATAAATATATGAAATTAAACAAGGCTGCCTTTATTTTGATTTGTAAATGGTGTATGTTGCATAAATCGAGATTTAAATGTCTGGACGCTCATGCGCCACAGTGAGTTGAGTTGTCCGTCCAGTTTTATACAATTTTGCGTCAGGTATTCGTAGTTTGTATACGTGTGATATCGATGTAACTACTTTAATGCTTCGTAATACAATCGCAAATAGTAGTACCAGAGAACCATTACAATATCTTCTTCCTAACACTCATTGACATAGTTGTACCAAATAAACATCGACTATACTACATCAGGACAAACATAAGGAATGAAAAACTATTCTCGATGCTTAGTAATGTTTCCAAAACTATACATTTATTCTTTAGATCAACGTCTTAAATATGTAATATATATCTAGGATACTTTAACCGCATACTTCCCATTTAGCATCAAGGTAAAGTTATCACAAGTTAATTAAAATTTTGCGCTAGAAAAACTTAGATGTTTATAATTTGTAAATCCATTTTATATACAATTTGTATTATATTATACACATTGTTTTTTATTCTCGTTTTAAAATTATCTACATATGCGTAATTTTATAAAGTGTGAATATTTTTTTTAATGTTCCTCTAGCTATTAACATTTTTTTAAAGAAAATATTAACAGTGACTTAAATTATGCTCAATTGTTTTAGAGATTTGTTATAAATTTAAACAATTTTTTTGGCAACTATATTTAAAAACCAGTAATTTTATTTATTGACGTTCTACTTTGTTTAGGCATATTTTTACTAATAAATCCGATTCCTATTCTATCTAAACCACAATCAACAACTCACGTTATGTATTTTACTGTAAGACATACAATTAAGATATCTGTGTAAAAATATGTTGTATATTAGCAATGTATAATATATTCATAGACGTTGTAGCGTATGATTAGGTAGGCATAGTTGAAATTGTACAAATGCATATTACTAAAAATATAATTTTATTGTAATAAAAATATAAATTAATCATCTTGTAAAACGCAATCTAATATACAAAATTTTGGTATTTATTATGTGTATTATTTCATCAAATTTTATAAATAATTTGTAATCTACTTTGCAATTTATCACCTTTGTCTTAGTTGTATTCATTGGAGTAAATAAACTTAGTTGTACAGATTGTCCTGAAAACATTTGACATCTATACCTTTTTAAAGTAAGGTGATTATTGGTTTAAGTAAACAAAGTAAAGGCTAAACCGAAAATACTTTTATTTAGTTAAGTTATACGCCTAAAAATTGTCGAACTTTATGTAATATGTAGTTTATTGGCCGTTAGAGACCTCTACCAATCAAAAACAAGTCAATAAAAAATACATTTTTATATTTCATACTTATACTAATACATGAAATTTTACAAGTTTATTTCACATTAGTTTGTTATAATGGCTGGGTAAATTCAAATGTTATAAGGCAGGATTACGTTTGAGGTTCCTGACCCTGTAATATACGTACCTGCCTTACTTAATTACCTGTAATATACTAATCATATATTTGTATATTGTCAACACATTAATTATCAACAGTTATTACATCAATAGTTAAATCTTTTTCGCTATGGAAGTTAATTTACTATATAATAAATTTATATATAAAACATGAAAAGGTTATTAACAAGTATCTTAAAATTATAAATTATTTTTAATTATTTTAATATTTTAATTAAAATAAATAATATTTATAGTACAAAT